>QEOT01005511.1:215325-375958 GCA_003123785.1 Pterocarya stenoptera
TTTAGATAGATGTTTTCTTAAAAATTAAATAAAATATTATTATAATATAATTTTTATTTTGAAATTTAAAAAAATTGAATTATTTATAATATTTTTTATGTGAGTTTTAAAAATTGTAATGATTATATAAAATGAAATGAGATGAGATAATTTAATTTTGTAGAACGAAACTAGATCTAAATCATATAAAATTACTCAACTAGGATACAAGTTCCTAAACTGTAGAAGGCTTGTGTTTCCTTGAATTTTATCACATTCGGTCAACGAAGTCCATTTTTCTTTCCAAGTCAATTCATTAAGCTTTTTATAAATCAAAATTCAATATGTTTGGGTAAAACAAAGCTTAATATAAGATGGAACAATTTTGAATGAGTCATTTTTTTTTTCTTCATATCCAATTTATGGTAGAAGTCCATGAACATTATTTTATCAAAAGAAGAGATGGTTTTGGAAGACTTGATTTTTCTTCCCTTCAAAAGATTACAGCTTCTCTTAGGACGTTTGCATATATGTTACAACTGATTTTTTGGATGAATATTTGAAGATTGAGGAGACTACTTCATTAAAAAGTCCAAAATTGTTTACTAAAGCAATGGTTTCAATTTTTTTTTTTTTTTCCTAAAAGTGTACTTAAGGAAACCCAACAATGATGACATTGTTAGATTGCTCGCGATTGGTGAGAAACATGGATTTTCATGTATGTTATGGAGTATTGATTGTATGCACTGAAGGATGGAAAAATTGCTCAACTTCTTGGCATGGTATGTACTCTAGTCATATCCACAAACAGACAATTGTTTTAGAAGTAGTGGCTTCGTACTATCTATAGATTTGACACACCTTTTTTTAGATTACCTAGATATTCTAATGATATAATGTGCTTGATAGATCATTTATATTTTCTGATCTTGCTTAAGGGTGTACTCTGGTTGTCAACTGCACAATTAATGGTCCTAACTATGCAATAAGGATACTACCTTGCTGATGGCATATACTACAATGGGCAACATTTGTTAAAACCATCTCGACTCTCCAAGGAAATGAGAAAAATTATTTTGCTGCAGCCCAAGAGTTAGTGAGGAAGGATGTGGAGCATACTTTTGGTGTGCTTCAAGCTCGATTTGCTATAGTTCATGGACTTGCAAGATTTTTTCACATTGAAATGCTCAACGATGCTATGATGGTATGCACAATTTTACACAATATGATTCTTGAAAATGAACGGGTTGACATTGGATTTGAAGACTTTGAATATGAATAGTTTAATGAAAGCCCACGTGAGCAAGTGTCACCCAATCCTACAACTGAATTTAGTGAGTTCATTCAACGCCATCATGATATTAGAGATAAGAAAATACATCGTCAACTCCAAACAGATCTCGTCGACCACTTATGGCAATTATGTAGCGAAACATAGGATTCTACCATGTATGATTATATTAATTTTTTATTTTTCTTTCTACTATCATTTCCTTCTGTATTTTTTTAATAATAATGTGTAATCATTTCTCTTATGCAAAGAATGTAGCATGGTTTTTTTTTTACTCAAATCGTGCAATGATATTTTTAACGAATATTCAACCTAAATTATGCATGTCATCATAAGAACCTTCAAATAACCTTACATGCCCAACATAAATGGATCCCAAAACAACAAATAAAATGTTCTTACTTAGAAGCATCAAACCTTCAAATAAAAGTTCAAATTACTATCGGAAAAACAAGTCATACAAACAATATGTGTGGTTCAATATACCTAATGAAAACTAATCTAAAATACATTCCAAAATATACTAGTTTTTCCTACTACGACTTTGAAGAATTTCCATTTGTCATTGATGATAGTATTCTTGTAGCATTGGATACATGACACTTGTATTAATGGTGATAATTCTTTCTTCTTCTTTCTTTTCTTCATTCCATACTTACGTAATTCCTCTTATCAAAGATAAAGCATCTTATTGTCATGATCACGTGTTTTTTCAAAAAGTTTTATTTTATTCTTTCTTTCTATCTTCCTTCATTTCATTTAGTACTACTAGAGAATCCAAGTTCGTTCTTTCTTTTCTCTTTCTCATATTTACATCCTATCGGTTGATCCAAATTTGTAGATGTTGCATGCAAATCCTCATCCTCGCCTAACTTTACTGAATTTAGAATTGAAGTAATTGAACTTTTCTATGATTTTTTTTTCTTTGGCTTACTATTTCCACATGTTCTACTTACTTTGAATGGAATCTCAGCATGTGTCAACAATGATCGAGGTGGAAAGTTTTCTTCTCTTATTCTATATACACCAGGAGAACGCTAATGGAGATATCTCCATTTAATTTGGAGGGTTTTCACTAAAAAAATAATTGTAACCATCACACAACATGGAAAAAGAAATAATTTTTCTAAGTAAGAACATTTCTTACTCAGCCTTTTGTAGGGAGATCAGGAAGGGTGAAAGGAAGGTCACACACAAAAAGAAAAATTTATGACTGGTTTGCACATGAACAAATAACAACCAGATTAAGATGAAAATAAACTTGCAAAGATTAGCAAACCAAAGATTTCATTTAGACTAAAAATTCTAGAGATTGCATCCAATAGGGACTGCAGAAGTAGATAGAAAACAAAGCAAATGAAAATTACAAAGCATGACAAGAGAAAGGCAAGCTGTAGAGATGAGATAAAAAAAAAAATGGTGATTATGTGAAGATTGAGATAGAGGACAGACCCAGCTATTCGAAGCTTCCAATGTTTTTTTTGTTTCTCCTTTCAAGTACCTAGCAACTTCTTCCAGTGATTTTTTGCTCTTTGAGAAGATTTTAGAAGTGGCCAAGCATAATCTTGAAGAATGAAGAGAATGAAAAGGAAAGGAGGAAACTAGCACCAAAACAATGAATAAAATATTGAGAAAATTATTTAGCCAGCTAAAATTGATGAAAAAAATTGCCCAACATAAATAAGTCTAGCTAAATACATTATAGATATGCTCAACTTAAATTTCCTGCATTTTCAAGGGAATGGCCAAACTTTGGCCAAAAAATAGAGAAAATGAGCTTGGTACTGATGCTCTTATTTGTTTTCAAGAAACTTCTCAACTCATCTCATCTCATCATTACAACTTTTTGCTAAGCACCATATGCTTGTCCACACCCAAAGTATACAGTTAAGTATGTACATACTTTTTAAAGCAATAACTTGTGAAGTGGAGGTATTACTAAATACTTGATTTTCTTTCTCTCTTTTAAAGTTATTTAAAACACTATTAAATACCCATAATTCCTATATATAAACACACACATGTATAAATTTATAATAATTTTAAAAACTCTAACAAAAAATGCATTGCAAAATATCAATGAACCTCAATATTTGGCTGCCACCAAAATTTGAGTTTCACTAACCCATCAATCCCCCACAAGCGTTGAAATATTATTCAATCATATCAAACTTTGCCCCATGCATATATCCTTGAAACTGTTAGTGAAGCACATGATAAAACATATGTAAGTGGCAACATGCTAAAAGGCATAGAGTCCTGACCTGGCTTGTGATTGCTTGACACTCTTCTTGTTGTGTGAAGATAGAGAGGATTGTCTCCGTGGGGGAGAGAAGGTTCCCCAAATATGCTGACATTACTCTTAAAATTTTCTAAAATGTAACATAATATCTCTATTGGATTAAAAAAAAAAATTGGAGAAAAGAATAGTAAAGAATAAACATGAAACTGGAAATGAAAAGTTAACACAATTAAAAGAAAATTTTGGTATCTACATCCGAATACAACAGGTATAAAATCTAGATACCCGCATTATATAAGCCATGTTTTTCAGGTTTAGGACCAAACCTAAAAAAAAAAAAAGCGGCTGGGATGCACAACCCTATTTTACAGGCTTCAAATCCATGAATCCACTTTTCTTTACAAATCAGTTTATTAATTAATATTTTTATTAATTGTTAAATAAGGTTAATTTGAATTACCTCGGAGCAGAATTCCCACAAGCTCGGATATCTGCTCGTCTTACAATTCACGTCACTTTGGTATGATTGCACCTTTACATCGCTTAGGAAGCTACTAGAGTCTCCTAAATAATTCAACGTTTTAAGATTAAAAGCTGATCAATATGGTTACGTAGGCTGAAATTGTAGAGAGAGATGAGAGACATTTTTGTACATTCACTTTTTCACTCTTATTCTTTTAACGTATGTAAAACTCTTATTTAAAGAGTTTTCTCAGTAGGTGGTTAATTAACATCCCTGAAATTAAGTGGTAGTGGTGGGGGGTTAATTAACTCCTAATGGTCGAGAGTTAGTTAATAACTTCCCCACCCATGTGGACACAACATGGCTCATAGGGTACCCAATGCTAACATCTCCCACTTGTCCACAATGGATGCTATGCCCATTAACAATTTCTTCATAATCTCTCAACCAATTATTTCTCATACAGAAAATGAAGTGTGCGACCTGACAAGAAGGCAAAGGGTAGAAGTACTATATTAAGTCACCATCTTACTAACATAGTACATCACTCATAACATCTCATCTATTTCCTAAGCTATTTGATCTCACTAAGTTAAGGGTTCTTAATCCCTCATGAGTCTATAACTCAAAGTAATTCTTGACCTCACATTATATAATATGCTCATAATTATATCAAGTAAAAATGACATAATTGTCAGGGTTATGAGACATAAAATAAATAACAAGTAAGAATCCAAAAAATCTTCCCTAGACACTCATGTTCCGTAAGTCAAAACGACATTCCAAAAATCTTCCCTAGAAATAATCACTAGGGTTATCGAGTCAAAAGGACATAATCGTCAGGGCTTTGACTACTTTCCTAGACATGTTCCACGAGACCGTATCACTCGTGGCCCAAAAAAAATATGCTAAAATAGCAACATGAAGTTTTCATCTTATAACATAATTTCAGGCTCAAAGGCATATGAATAGATTATTTATTGATCTATTAAGGTTCACATAATCATGGAACAAGGACCCATCCAATCACTCCCACATCTGGTCGTCTTTAGCACATACAATATGAAATGTATGTTACGACAGAACTCTCACTTAATTGGGCTTGTTAGCAATGTTTTGAATTTCGTATCATACTGGCCGATACGATTGAAATATTTCATTTTTGTGGTGTAGCCGGTACAGAGAAGGATATAGTTTCGTACAAGTCAAAATTTCGGCTGTTTCGGCCCGTACCGATCGTATCGGCCGATATTTTGGCCCTTACTGGCCTTAACTTTTTTTTTTCATTTTTTTAAACTGTAAGCTCATTTTTTGACCCCCCAATTCAGATCAGACTATTTATAATTTATTTATATTTATATACAATTTATTCATAAATAGACTATTATTTTGGAATAAAATTTATATATATAATTTATTCATATATAGACTATTCCGAAACGGTACCGGTACCGAAATATCTCGTTTCAATGCCTCGACCGAAACGGTCACTTGTACAGTATTCAAAACATTGCTTGTACGTTCAATACCATAGGAATCTTGGCCTAGTCACCACAAAGACGCTTTAACTTGAGTTTCTTAGCACAGTCACTCATCTAGCGCCTGTTACTTGCTCGCTTTCCAAGCACTAAAGTAATCAATTTGTCTCATTTTGCTTGCTATTCAAGCGCCAATGTGATCATCCATAAGTGTGGATTGATCTTTGCCTGGTGACATCTTTAATGTGCATTTTTCACTTTGTGTCAATTAATTTATAATATGAGATAAATACAATGATCTCACCAATGCAATAGATACTAATAGTGTCAAACGTATAATAAAGTCTATGGTATCCTTAATACAACATATATAAAATCCGATGAAATCTTAAACTGCTAACATGGGTTTGGAAAACATTTATACTAATAGCTATAAGAGAATCAGCTACCATCTTACTAATAGAGATATGTTGTAGGTTCACCTCACCTTGTGAACAACATTTTAAATGTAATAAAAATGAATATCTATGTGCTTTGTTCTACCATAGTATTTGAGATCCTTAGCATATGTCAAAGCTACCATACTATCTCTGTATATTTTAACGGCTTTATTTTCAAGAGCCATAACTTATAGACACTGAAAAAATCTCCTCAACCAAACAGCCTATTGTATAGCTGCTAAACAAGCAACGTACTTTGACACCATCGTGGACAAAGTAATGCATGATTGTTTCTTGCTATACCAAGAAACAATTTCCCCACAAAGTATAAATGAGTAACTCATTGTGGACTTACGCTCATCTTTATCACTAGCCTAATCAGCATCGTTATAAACCCTTCAGTCTCATATCTCCACCTTGATAGCAAAGAACGAGGTCTACTATCCAACAAAGGTATCAAAAAATCATTTAACTACTTGCCAATGAACATGTCTTGGGCTACTCTGATAACGACTAATTAATCTAACTGCAATGCAAATGTCAGGTCGTGTATACAACATAACGTACATCAGACTTCCAATTGCACTTGCATAAAGAACTCTGGTCATTTCTTTCTTTCCTCATCATTCTTAGGACAATGTTCTAAACTCAATGTAACCCTTCTCAATTAGAGTGTTTATGAGTTTGTAGTTGTGCATACGGAATAGTTCTAAACTTTTCTTAATGTAAGTCTCTTGAGACAAGCTAAGAAGTTTCCTAGATCGATCATTTGAAATTTTAACTCCTAACATATAATTTGCTTCGCCCATGTCATTCATCTCAAAAGTAGAGGACAACCACACTTTTGTGGCGATAATTATCTTCATATCATTTCCAACAAATAAGATGTCATCCATGTACAAAGAAAAAATTAGAAAACTCTTCCTTAAATGTTTGACATACACACAATGGTCTTCTTCTAGCATCTTAAAGCCAATTGAAGTAATGGCCTCATGAAATCTGAAGTACTATTGTCTAGACGATTATTTAAGACTGTAAATGAAACATTTCAATTGGCATACTTTGCGCTCTTATCCTTCAATCTCAAAACCAACAGGTTGATCCATATAGATCTTCTTTTCTAGTTCTCGATTGAGAAATGTAATTTTCACATCCATTTAAAAAAATTTCTAATCTAGATGTGCAACTATAGCTAGAATGAAGTGAATGGAAGCAAATCTCACTACAGGAAAGAATGTTTCTTCATAATCTATACCGTCTCTTTGGGTATAGCCCTTCACCACGAGTCGAGCCTTATACTTTTCAATTGATCCATCTGTCTAGCACTTAATTTTTAAAACTCATTTGTTTTCAATAAATTTGTGCCCATGTGGAAGTAAACTAATTCTCAAACTTGGTCCTTTGCCATAAAGTGCATCTCATTTCTCATAGTAGCCAACCATTTATTTGAAATAGGTGAACTTAGTACTTCCTCATAAGAAGAAGGCTCATCAAAGTCACATGGAGCACATATGAAAAATTCTCCTTCAATCTCAAAACGACGACGAAGAATGGTTTCACGTTCGCTTCTACATAACTGAGACTCTTGTGAGTTACTTTCTAGTAGTACACTCTCACTAGGAGGCAAGTCACTCCCACTATCTTTTGCAATTCTAAGAGTTGATAGTTTTCCACACTCACCAAAAGTTAGGGTAAGTCCCTCAAGTTGTTGCAACTCAAAAAGTTTAAGATCTTTCTTTGCTTCACCAATATTAAGAAAATCATTTTCAATAAATGTGACATCTTGCGACTATTTCTGTCATTCCTCCATTAGGATGTTCACCATACATTACATAGCCTTTTGAGCTCTCTGAATATCTTATGAAGATATACTTATTTGCTCTAGGGCCAAGTTTCCCAAATTTATAGGAAGTGCTATGAACATAACCTGCAGAACCCCAAGGTCTCAAATATTCCAAACTTGATTTTGTGCCATTCCATAATTTATATGGGTTGAAGGAACATACTTAAAAGGTACACGGTTCAAAATGTAGGCAGTAACTAGAAGAACATCCCCCCCAATATTGGCAGGTTAGCTTGCGCCATTATTAATTGAACCATTTCTAACAAGGTTTGATTCCTCCTTTCTGCAACACTATTTTATTGTGGTGTGCTAGTAATCATTAATTGCTTGTGTATCCCCTTTTGCTTACATAGTCACTGAAACTCTTTAGACAAGTACTTTGACCTCGACCAGTTAGTAGAATTTTTAAATTCCCTTCTTTCTGATTCTCAACTTCAACTACAAAGCGCTTGAAGCAGTCTAATGCTTCAAAGCGATAAGAGATTAGATAGACATAATTGAAACGTGAGTAGTAATCTATAAAGGTGAGAAAATAAAAGGCGTCATGACGTGCCTTCACATTCATAGATTCACAAATATCNATAGTAGCCAACCATTTATTTGAAATAGGTGAACTTAGTACTTCCTCATAAGAAGAAGGCTCATCAAAGTCACATGGAGCACATATGAAAAATTCTCCTTCAATCTCAAAACGACGACGAAGAATGGTTTCACGTTCGCTTCTACATAACTGAGACTCTTGTGAGTTACTTTCTAGTAGTACACTCTCACTAGGAGGCAAGTCACTCCCACTATCTTTTGCAATTCTAAGAGTTGATAGTTTTCCACACTCACCAAAAGTTAGGGTAAGTCCCTCAAGTTGTTGCAACTCAAAAAGTTTAAGATCTTTCTTTGCTTCACCAATATTAAGAAAATCATTTTCAATAAATGTGACATCTTGCGACTATTTCTGTCATTCCTCCATTAGGATGTTCACCATACATTACATAGCCTTTTGAGCTCTCTGAATATCTTATGAAGATATACTTATTTGCTCTAGGGCCAAGTTTCCCAAATTTATAGGAAGTGCTATGAACATAACCTGCAGAACCCCAAGGTCTCAAATATTCCAAACTTGATTTTGTGCCATTCCATAATTTATATGGGTTGAAGGAACATACTTAAAAGGTACACGGTTCAAAATGTAGGCAGTAACTAGAAGAACATCCCCCCCAATATTGGCAGGTTAGCTTGCGCCATTATTAATTGAACCATTTCTAACAAGGTTTGATTCCTCCTTTCTGCAACACTATTTTATTGTGGTGTGCTAGTAATCATTAATTGCTTGTGTATCCCCTTTTGCTTACATAGTCACTGAAACTCTTTAGACAAGTACTTTGACCTCGACCAGTTAGTAGAATTTTTAAATTCCCTTCTTTCTGATTCTCAACTTCAACTACAAAGCGCTTGAAGCAGTCTAATGCTTCAAAGCGATAAGAGATTAGATAGACATAATTGAAACGTGAGTAGTAATCTATAAAGGTGAGAAAATAAAAGGCGTCATGACGTGCCTTCACATTCATAGATTCACAAATATCATAATGGACTAGTTGTAGAGAATAAGATGCCCTAGGAGCCTTTCCAAAAGGCTTCCTACATGCTTTCCATTCACATAAAAATAAATACATACATTACACATGAGCATAACAAATTACCACGTCTGTTCTTTTTAATTTTAAAAAATAATGATCTCAAACATCCAATCATAAAGGTATCCATGATGGTTCAATGGATAAAGAACCCACATTCTCAACTAATGAGAAAGGTTTAATAGGTTATCAAATCTAAGGACAAATATAGACATGCATTTAAAAATAATAATTTAATACATGCATCCACAAATAATCTATATAATGTTCATGTAACACATTAAAATTGGACTTGAGGAAGTATGACAAGTGCCCCAAAAATAATTTTTTTTTATAATGGCCTATGGGAACCTCCGCACGCGTGGGCTTCGTTTTGGCTCAAGAAGTTGTCTTGCCTTTGCTATACTTGCTGCGACGGAGATTGTATATCACCTCTGTTGTTCTCAGTGTTTTCTGATATCCAAACACAAAATTCAGTCATCTTAATGTGTATTTGTGTCCATAACATGATTAAAATGCACTCATAGTACAAGAGTGGAGTGCACTCTCAATAGCTGAGAATGAGACTGGTAAAAAAGCTACCGCTCATCGTCTTCTTCCTTAACCCGAATTTCTATTTTTTTTTTCGATTTTGACTACCCATTTTCAATTGGTCATAACTTACTCATATTAAGTCCAAGTTAAGTGTATGATATTTCAAATTAAATCTTATGAATCCAACTTTCTAACCATTTAAGATTTATTTCTAACATTTGGTTAGTTAAATTTTGGCTCAAAGTCACGGTTGAAAAATGAATTTTAAAATTAGGGTTTTCGATTTATTCTTTTACATGCAAAGAAACTTCAGCAAATTTAATGGACATGTTTCAACATTGTAAGGAATGCTTTTATGTACAGAATTCAACCTCAAACATGTCATACCATAGCCTTAAATGAAAAATCTGAAACACAAACAATCATGGCATATAATTAATTACATGCTTTAAAACCCATTTCAAAACATCATATACCATGTAATCATGTTCATAGAGATGAAAACAAGCAGCATAGACTCTATACCAATGTTAAATAAGGTTAATTTGAATTACCTCAAGCAGCGAAATTCACATAAGTCCGGATCTTTGCTCGTCTTACAGCCTACGTTACTTTGGTGTGATTACATCTCTATGTTGCTTAGGAGGCTACTAGAGTCTCCTAAATAATTCCACGCTTCAAGATCAAGAGCTGATCAAGATGGTTGTTCTAAGAAATTATAGAGAGGAGATACTTTTTTTGTACTTTAATTTTTGTACTTTTATTCTTTTAATGTACATAAAACTCCTATTTAAAGGGTTTTCTTATTGGGTGGTTAATTAACTTTCTTGAAATTAAGTAGTAGTGGTGGAGAGTTATTAATAACTTCCCCACCCATGTGATGAACACTGTTATGGACGTGTTTCATCACCACTGCTTCACGATCACCTGCAACCAAAGAGTAAGACGGCGCTGGTTCGAGGGAACGCCTTTAATGCCAAAGTCAGTGATCGAATAAACTCTTTAATACTAATGAATCAGATGCCTTTTACATACCTGGATTATTCCCTTATATAGTGACTTTGAACCATTCTCTTATTAAGTGATAACGGACACATCTATTACGTCAAATTCAAACCTGGATATGAGGGGTTCATCTCTTAGTAAATTTGAATGATAACTGTTTTGATCTTTTGGCACCGTCAGATAGTTATCCAGTCGGTACTGGTGATAGGCTGGATCCTCTTAATATCAAGTTGGGTTTCAAGTAGTAAGGTAGGTTATGGGCTTGAATAATGACCCAGGATCATGTGGGTTTAACCAGTTGGAATATCTTCTCCAGTTACCCCGCGAAGTCTCATCATGTGTGGCGTGATGGGACTTAAAGCCATGTTGTTTTTCATTCATCTGAATCCAACTGTCAGGGCGTCGTTTCGCTTTTCTAGGTACTTGTCAATGCGTCGTTTCACGTTTGCGCCTTTTGTACCTTAATTGTAAATCCTATTTAAGGTTCTTGGGGTCTTGTTTCTCCTTCCTCTTTTGAGTTCTTTGCTTTTTCTCATTTCTTGCCATCCTTCTGGGTTCTTGTCTTCCGTCTGGGCAGTCTCCTATTTTCTTGCGATTTCGCATCTCCATTCATGGCATCTTCTTCCAAAGGCAAAGTCACGACTTTTACACGCGGTTCTTCACCACCCCACGACTCATCTCCTCAAATCGTCGTTGTTTCTGCGAAGCCTAGTGGAGAAGGGGGGGCATAGAGGCATTACTACACAAAATGAGTCATGGGATATCAATTACTAACATTAATCAATAACAAGATGTTTGGCTAAAGCAAAGTCCGTACAATATAGAACCATCTCGATATCAAGAGTGATTGACTATAAGATTAGAGCTCACATGATTTGATAATTATTAAGTATTTTTACAATAAAAATGATGATACTCCTATCTTATCACAACATGTTACTTAATTAAAATTCTTATAAAGTATCAATCTTAATTGACCTAATATCATATTTTATATAATGAGAGTGTTACGCATACGTATTTTGGAATTATCTAATAATTAATCTCTTATAGACAATGAGTGTGCAACATAATTAGTATCGCCAACTTCCATTAAAGGGGTATAAATTGAATACATATCTTCGTAATTTAATTCATTATCCATATTAATGAATTAAATTAGATAGTTATAGGAATTAAAAAAATAGTTAATATATATTTATCTGTAGTAAAAGTATTGCTACAAAACCCAGATAACCATACCTGCTACTATTTCCTTTCTCCTGGATAGCTTGAGATCAACATCAATAGAATGAATAATTCTACTTAGCATCTCACACACCACACACTACATTTTTTTTAATTTTTTTTTTCTTTTTATCATAACAAGTATGTGGTGTATGAATAATGAGTAGAACAACTCAATTAGGTTAATAATAAAAAAATAATAAAATAAATTTGTTAAAAGAAACAGAAAATGTGTGATGTAGGATGATGAGATAACAAAACTTAATTTTAAATAATAAATAGTAAATAGGGCCCATGCCAGCAATGATGGCTGCGGACTTCAATTTTAATAGGCCTAAAGCTACTTTAGGTTATGTTTGAGTAGTGGAGTGATATGATATTTTATCATCTCATATTTATCATTATTTTTATCTACTTTTTATTACTATTCACTATTATTTAATATTTTATCAATACATTTTCACAAATATTCACATATCATATCGAGAAAAGCTCCCAGCCGGATGAGTTTGAAACCCATTTTCGTACTAGCCACTAACATCGCAACATGTAGGCATTTCTAACACAATTCTCTTGCACCCGACAACACTAAACTGATTCCCTATTTGCTTTCTCTCCCTTTCTCCATCTAAACTCAACGAAATCTACCCTATCCGTTCTAGTTTCCATATAAATTTTTGTAATTCGGATTCCCATTGTCTATAACCTTGACCAGAGTTTTTCCTTCAAGAAACCAAAAGGCATGGCCTTTTTTGAAGCCAAACAAGTTTCCTGCATTTCACTCCCTAAATATTTACACATAATTCTGAGAAGTAATCAACCCAAAAAAAACCAAAAAGCATTGAGTAAACCTCAATGAATACTCTTGTTGGCGACATGGGCATGGCATATAAGAATGTTGGATATTGTGCTTCTAAACATGGAACCTTTTGTTTTATGTAGTCCCTATAGTCCATGAAAACCATTTACCATCAAGCTAGGATAAGATGGATTGTTTTCCATTTGAAAATTGTAAGAATTGACAAAAGTTATTGCAACCAAAAATAAGAAACCAACCATATTGTCCGATTGCAGAAAACACAGAATACAACAAATGGAAATGATTCACATATATTCTAAATTTTCTTCCTTCTCCACTTCAATTAAACCACAGGAAAACATAGATGTAGAACATGATTGCTTCTTTGACAGAAGGGTATTCACACAATTGTACAGCTTGTGGAGCTTCTATTGGGAGAGAACGGAGAGGGTAAATTTCATTGAGAGAGGGAGAGAGGAAGAAAAAGCAAATAGGGAGTTAGTTTGGTGTTGTTGGGTGTAGAGAATTGTGTTAGAAAGGCCTACGTGTTGCGATGTTAGTGGCAAGTACGAAAATGGGTTTCAATTATCCTTCCCATTGAAAAATGATAAAGTTACTGCTAAATAACAATTTGTATATAATTATGTAATAAAATATTATTATTTTAAATTTGATTTTGACTTTTGCTTTTGATTTGATGTGTTTAAATATAATAAAAATATTGAAAACCCTTTTTACAAGCGAGTTCGCTCACCAAATCGCATACTGATGCTGACATGTAAGCCATCCGTTTAATTAAATGGTGCGAATTAAAAACGTAAATGATTTTCGTAAGACATATGACCTTTTCTTCTCTCAAAATTTTTGTCTTTTATTTTTCTTTTTAATAAAAAAAGTTATGTCAGCATCAGTATGCAGTTTGGTGCACAAAACTACTTGTACCTAACAATGCTTAAAAAATATTATTATATCTAAAGTTGTCGTTAATGAGTTGTTAGCTTCTTTCCCATTCCTAATCTCCCAATTACCAGCAGCCAAACACCACAACAGAAATATTTTTTTGTCAAACAAATTGGTCTTAGAGCCTCCAATTTTTAATCAATTTTACTAAGTATAGTCGGTATATGCAAGCGGCAAATAAATGTGAGAATAAAAAAAGTAAAAAGGACAAAAGCAAACCAGAGCCCTCTCTTTCTTTCTTTTTCTACTTCTTCTTTTCCAAAAACTTTTTCTTCTTCTTCGATTTCTTCTTTCTCGTCTCTTTTTTTTTTTTTCCTCCTCTTTTTTTTTTCTAGGATCAATTATTTTGTAGTTGGTTATCTATTTTTTGTCCAAAATTTTTTAATAGATACATTTGTTAGATAAGTTATTTTTTTTTGCTTCTTCGTACACTAATCCGTTATACATATATAGATTTTATCTCAAGTGGCTCACTACTTATTGCTAAAGCATGAAAAAGAAGAAAGAAAAACAGTAATTAAAATTTGTTTAGAATGGTGGAACGGTGGGTCTCCAATCCAGTAGAGAACGGGCTATCAGACAAAAAAAAAAAAGTGGAGGGAAAGAGAGAGGAAGAAAGTGAGCAGATGAAAAGGAAAAGTGGGAGGAAGAAAGGAGTGGGAACAAGCTGTCAACGATTATTTCGACTGCAGACACCGACTGATAAAGAGTTTTTCATTTTTAATATATAAACCCGCTCACTCTCGTCTCAAGCTATCTACGCCTCGTCTCACAATTTTCCGATCCTACAAAACTCTCCAATTATGGCTAACCAACCCGAATCCTCTGACTTGTAAGTCAACTCCTCCCCCCATAATTGTAGAAAATTTTAGTGTCGATTTTTTGAACCCTGATTTCCAGATATTTAGTAGTTTTAATTTTTTTTCCTGGATGGTGATTTCAGGAAATCAGGGAAGAAGGACTTCTCGACGGCGATTCTGGAGCGGAAAAAGTCGCCAAACCGGCTAGTCGTTGACGAGGCGATCGAATATGAGAACTCAGTAGTGGCGTTGCGCCCAGAGACCATGGAGAAGCTCCAGCTCTTTCTCGGTGATACGATTCTCATAAAGGTAATAGATTATTAGGTTTATTGTTTTGGTTGGAGAGGGGTTGATTGGATTCCTGAAATGGGTTTGCGTTAAGCTTATGAGTGGCCTTAGGCATAATCAAGGTATATTACGTGGGATGCAAACTTATCGTAACAAGGTTTCCTCCCCAATTTGTACTTAAAAAAAAAAAAAATTATATGAATTATTGTAATGAACCTGCTGGGAATGTAGTGGTGATGACAGAGTGTAACTAAGAAATGGATGTAATGGCAGAAATGGTATGGCAGCAATGAAATAAAAGAAGGATGCAAGCTGTTTGTGAAAGGGCTTCAAAGAGCCATACATTGATTGATAAGGGAATACTTAGAGGGATTCCAACCTCCTTACAAGATTCTAAAGAAACTTGACAATATTCCAGATACAAGATAATTCTCCCACAAGGCCTCCCCACTACATATACTCGAGCCAACCTCTAAATGACCATAACCAACTAAGCCCAATGGGCCACTAAACAGATTAACAACTCAAATAGATTTAAAAGTAACAACTAATTTGGATGCCCATTAAACCCGGCCCAACTTAATTGGGTTCATTACATTATCCACCCCTTCAAAGAACCTTATCCTCAAGGTTGAAATATTGATGCAACTTTATAGTATTGGTTCCAATTTAGCATTTCATACTCAGCTTGCTTCTTCTTCACCCCTTGCCAACAACAACTCTTGTCTTCATTGCCATGGAAGGTCATAACAATTATTGGTGTCGTGCTTGTTTGTGTTGAAGTTAGAGGCTTTGAGGGGTTTGTTTCATTGTTTTATGTGAAATAGCAAAGATGTTGGTTGCGGAGTTTTATTTACTTATTTTGGCTATAATGGAGCTTTATATTGGGTACACAATAATTGGATATTGTTTTTGCTTCAAAGAGTTTGGTGGAACAGCTTGGGGGTTGAGTTGTGCTTTGAGGAGTTGACTAGCTCAGTGTGTTAATGTTTGTTCTCGGCTCTGGTTAACTCTTTTTTCTTCCATTTTTTTGCTATGCCATGAATACTTTAGGGGGATTGAGTGTTTACGATCTTTACTGACTTATATATTCTTTTTTTTCTTCCCTCCTTGACCAACTAATGGAGTTCATGATCACTCGCAATATCTGTGCCAGCCAATGGATGTTCCTTATTTGGTATTTATTAGCTTGAATGCCATGGAATTAGGGTAGTTCAGTTCTGGTACCAATTCCAGGTCCACGGTCAGGTTGCTCTACACTTCAATTGATCTACATGGCTAATTGATCCTCTCGGCCCCCAGAAAAAAAAAAAAAAAAAAAGCATGATGCTCCTCAAATTTCTTCCAGAGTTTTTTTATTTCAAATTAAATCCCAGTTTGCACAACCAAGTCTGCTCTCCTCAAATTTTGACATTGTCTCTGGGAAAGAGCCTTGGCATGAAAATTATTCTTGAATTAAGCCTAGTGCATTGAAATGATAGAGCTTGTATAGGAAGTTTTCTAATCTAGTTCCATGGGACTATTGTTTTTTGTTTTGTTTTTTTTTTGCAGTTATGGTGGTGCCTTTGTCTTTATAAGCTTTTTCTGTATGATGAAGATTGTTTGAATTTGCAACAAATTAGTAGGATATCACAGAAAATAGTTGGAGTTTGGGTGTGATTAATGAACAAAAACTTGGTTTTTGAAGTCATTGTATTCCTGTGCGGTTGTTGTTTTCATTCCCATGCTCGTGTTTTAGTCATAAAATTTATAAATGCAGTGGTAGAGTATTTTGTTCATTATGTTTTTTTTTTTTAAAAAAAAAAAAAAATTATATTTGGCAAAATGGATGGCAGGGCAAGAAACGTAAGGATACAATCTGCATTGCTCTTGCTGATGACACGTGTGAGGTTCCAAAGATTAGAATGAACAAGGTTGTTAGATCAAATCTGAGGGTTCGGCTTGGAGATGTAGTATCTGTGCACCAGTTCCCTGATGTGAAGTATGGGAAACGTGTCCACATACTGCCAGTTGATGATACTATTGAAGGGGTTACTGGTAATCTATTTGATGCATACCTGAAACGTAAGTGTTTTAACCATGAATGTGGATACTTTCTTCTTTTATGCATTTGCCTTTGATGAGAAATGAATGTATCATTCAAAATGCTAACGCAATGTGTACTAGAAATTCGTTTAGCAAGAAATATAAAGAGATTCAGAACAAAAATTCATGTTTTGATGCATTTGCCAATGCTTAAGTTCCTTCATTTCACGCAGAAGGTTTTTACTGTTTCTTTTCTCCCTCCCCTTGAGACACTTTTTCAAACTGTTTGTTATTTTAAGCTAGAGATTGTAGGAAAGTAAACATTTGCCTTCATTCAAGGTCATTACTCCCGCCCTAGCTTTGTTATGTCTTCCAAATTAACACAGTTCCGGTATGTTGCATGGAGGGTCCCTTCATTGGTTATGGTTCACTCTGGTGCATTGTCCCAATATTTGGGAATTAAAATATTTGAGGTATCCAGAACATTATTTTCTTCTTCTCAAAGACAACTTCATCGATGAAATTATTATCAGAGTAATTCTTGGTCTGGATGAACTCGGATATCCATTAATTGGGGAGTATTCTTAGCCATGAGATAAGGATTCTTATTTTTTTTTTTTATCAGTTACAAAAGAGATTTACATGTAAACTGTCAGCTCTGTTTGAAACTATGAATTAGTTTATTTTTGTCGGTTTTGTGAATTGATCAAATATATCCTCCTTGTGCCAAATGATATTAGTGGCTCCTTTCTTTCTCCTATTCTATTTGGATAAGGGGTTCTACTGGGAGCATATGTTATTTTATTTAATTTATTTTTTGATAAGTTAACTCAGCCTTTTGTTAGCCTTCATTTTCCATGTGATTGTCATGCCTGATGGGATGTCTTTCAGAAACTTGGCTTCTATTTAGTACAGGCGTTTCTGGGTTTTCGGGATGTGTGTTTAGAAGCACCATGGATGTGAGTTAGAAGATTCAAGACAAGTACAACTGCTATATCTGGTCTGTCGTCAACGAAGGACGTGTAGGAAGACACGAAAATGCATTTGCCATGTTATAAGTTGGCTGTTGAGACAGATGCTTTTGTGGCAATTTCAGTTGGATTGGGTTGTGGTAGAGAAGGGAGGTTGCTATGGTGATAGAAGATTCTTTTAGGAAGCACTCTTCTTGTGCTTCTTATCCTTTTTTTGTCTTTCTAAAAATTTTCTCTTAATTCGGTCTGTCTCGTTTGCTGTGTGTGTTGTTATTCCACATGACAGCCATGCATGCCGCTATCAATTTAGAGGGAAGTCTAACAGAAGGATCTATTTACTCTTTCCTTAAGTTTTAAAGGAGTTAGTGCAATTGTGTCAAGGTTCAGGGAGTCTTAGAGCATTGATTTATTCTACTGTGAGTCTCATCTTACACGCATGTATTGGTTGCAATTTACCTCAAATGGAACCGTGGACCTATGAATATGACATTTGATTTTAGTAGAAAATTTTGAGCACTGACCAAAATAGGTATATTACTTGAAAAGTCCCCTTCGAAATGTGCTTTTAAGATGTATGACATTCGAATACGTCTGATATACGCAAATACCAAGTGTTTGCTCAGACCTTGCAGCAGTCTAGAGGTTTTGGAACTGAATTCAGGTTCTCTGAGACCCGAACTGGGCATCTGGGTGTGATCCATTTGAAACGTCCGCTGCTGGAGCTGATGAAGAAGAGTTTTTTATTTTTATTTTTATTTTTTATTTATATGTATATATATAAGAGTTGGGGCCACATGTCCAAAGAGTGACCCCTCTCCAAATTTTATTCACTGATGAAGATGATTTGTATAGCTAGGTTTTATGTTTATCAAACCCTCAGAGACGCCTGTTTATCTTAATGCCTGCTTTCACTCGGTTGCTGTTTTAACTTTGCATTTTCTGCCTCAAGTGTTTCCTTGTTGTTTAGGGATAATAACTTCTAACTGGAAAGAACAAAAGAAATTTAATGGGGTTATGAATGGCGATGAGTATTTCTCGATAGTTCTTATGTGGCTACGTAATTTCTTGTCAGGTACGTTATATAGTTTGATGGACAAAACCAAGGGGAAACCCAACTTTTTTCATATGCTGGATGTGTCGATCGAATAGCCCACGACAAAAATAAATAATATTAAAAATAAAGATAAAATAAATTATTTAATCTCAAAACAAAAATAATATTAAAAACATATATTCTAATAATATTTTATTCAATTTTCAACTTTTATCTGAACTTTGCTTTTTAACAATTTCAACTATTTTTATTTTTCTTTTAAAAAACTTTGTTCATATTCTTTTTTAAAAATACTATGTTTTGTAAAATTATTTTTAAATGTTTCTCTTTTATTTTTATTTTTTTCAATTTTGTTGATTTTTAAATTTTAACATATATTTTTCTTCTAATTTTTTTATTTTATATATTTATGTTGATGTTAGATCCAACACTTTTGTTTTTTAAATTATAAACTATAGAAAATGAAAATGTAGTATGTTTGGTTCTCATCCCACTCATATCCTACCGTAATTGATGTTATATTTTTCATCAATATTTGAATTTGCTTGTTTAAAAAATAAGAGTCAATCTAATAACTGATGAGCAAGGTCACATCAACATAATACGATGGAACTGGAATAAATGTATGAATTTAGTATAACGCCTAGTTTGATTACGCAGTTGATAGAGGGATTGAATACTGTTTTGAAAGATAGAAGGCATTGGGTTGTCTTGCATGTGAATAAGAGCTTGTAATAGTGTTGCACATGGCCTTGCTAAAAGTGCTTTACATATAAATGAAGAGTTAGTCTTGGATGGAGGATTACCCTCAAGAGATTAGGAAATTGGTAGAAGTTGATAAAATTTGTAATTCAAATGATTCATAAATACAACAGATAATTTTATTTAAAAAAAAAAGATTAAATAAAATATTGTTAAGATATAATTTTTGTTTTGAGATTTGAAAAAGTTGAATTATTTATTATATTTTGTATGAGAGTTTGAGAAAGTTATACTGATTATATGAGATAAGATGATATAGTTTAATTTTATATAACCAAACCAACCCTAAATCATATAAAATTACTCAACTAGCATACAAGTCCTTGAACTTTAGGGGGCTTGTGTTGCCTTGAAGTCTACCACATTCATTCAACGAAGTCCATTTTTCTTTTCGAGTCAATTCATTAAGCTTTTTATAAATCGAAATTCAGTATCTTTGGGTAAAACAAAACCTGAAACAACATAAGATGAAACACTTTTGAATGAGTCATTCTCTATTTCTTCATGTCCAATTTATGGTACAACCATGAATCTTATTTTGTCAAAAGAAGAGATGGTTTTGGAAGACTTGATTTTTCTTCCTTTCAAAAGATTACAGCTTCTCTTAGGACGCTTGCATATATGTCACAACTAAATTTATGGATGAATATTTGAAGATTTGGGCGACTACTGCATTAAAAAGTCTAAAATTGTTTATTAAAGCAATAGTTTCATTTTTTTTTTTCTGAAAGT
Organism: Pterocarya stenoptera; assembly: GCA_003123785.1. Classification (NCBI taxonomy): domain Eukaryota; kingdom Viridiplantae; phylum Streptophyta; class Magnoliopsida; order Fagales; family Juglandaceae; genus Pterocarya; species Pterocarya stenoptera. Next base: position 235,847 of record QEOT01005511.1, read on the forward strand.
GTACTTAAGAAAACCCAACAATGATGACATTGTTAGATTGCTCGCGATTGGTGAGAAACGTGAATTTTCAATGTATGTTATGGAGCATTAATTATATGCACTGAAAAATGAAAAAATTGCCCAATTTCTTGGCATGGTATGTAATTTGGTTATATCCACAAACTGACAATTGTTTTAGAAGTAGTGGCTTCTTACTATCTATAGATTTGATAGACTTTTTTTAGATTACCTGGATATTATAATGATATAATGTGCTTGATAGATCATTTATATTTTCTGATCTTGCTTAAGGGTACACTCTAGTTGTCAACTACACAATTAATGGTCATAACTATGCAATGAGGGTACTACCTTGCTGGTAGCATATACTGCAATGGACAATATTTGTTAAAACCATCTCAACTCTCCAAGTAAATGAGAAAAAATATTTTGCTGCAGCCCAAGAGTCAGCGAGGAAGGATGTGGAGCGTACTTTTGGTGTGCTTTAAGTACGATTTGTTATAGTTTATGGACTTGCAAGATTTTTTCACATTGAAATGCTCAACGATATTATGATGGTCTGCATAATTTTACACAATATGATTGAAGATGAACGGGTTGACAATGGATTTGAAGACTTCAAATATGAACAATTTAATGAACCCCACGCGAGCAAGTGCCACCCAATCCTACAACTGAATTTAGTGAGTTCATTCAATGCCATCATGATATTAGAGATAAGAAAATGGATTGCCAACTCCATGCAGATCTCATCGACCACTTACGGCAATTATATCGCGAAGCATAGGATTCTGTCATGTATGATTATATTATTTTTTTATTTTTCTTTCCACTATCATTTCCTTTTGTATTTTTTTAGAATAATGTGAAATCATTACTCTTATGCAAAGAATGCAGCATGGTTTTTTTTTACTCAAATCGTGCAATGATCTTTGTAAGGAATATTCAACCTAAATTATGCATGTCATCATAAGAACCTTCAAATAACCTTATATGTCCAACATAAATTGATCCCAAAACAACAAATAAAATGTTCTTACTTAGAAGCATAAAACCTTCAAAGAAAAGTTCAAATTACTCAATCGGAAAAACAAGTCATACAAACAATATCTATAGTTCAAAATACATAATGATAACTAATCTAAACTACATTCCAAAATATACTAGTTTTTCCTACTATGACTTTGAAGAATTTCCATTTGTCATTGATGATAGTATTCTTGTAGCATTGGATACATGACACTTGTATTAATGGTGATAATTATTTCTTCTTCTTTTTTTTCTTCATTCCGTACTTACGTACTTTCTCTTATCAAAGATAAAGCATCTTGTCATGATCACATGTTTCTTCAAAAAGTTTTATTTTATTCTTTTAATCTTCCCTCATTTCATTTAGTATCACGAGAGAATCCAAGTTTGTTCTTTCTTTTCTCTTTCTCATATTTAAATCATATTGGTTGATCCAAATTTGTAGATATTGCATGCAAATCCTCATTTTCGCCTAAATTTCTTGAATTCAGAGTTGAAGTAATTGAACTTGTCTATGATTTTTGTTTTCTTTGACTTTACTATTTCCATATGTACTACCTACTTTGGACGGAATCTCAACACGTGCCAACAATGATCAAGGTGGAAAGTTTTATTTTCTTATTCTATATACACTAGGAGAAAACTAATGGACTAGAAGACTCCATTTTATTTTGAGGGTTTTCACTAAAAAAAATAATTGTAACCATCACATGATATGGAAAAAGAAACAATTTTTCTAAGCAAGAACATTCCCTACTTAGCCTTTTGTGGGGGAGAGGGAGGGTGAAAGGAAGGTCACACACAAAAAGAAAACTTCATGACTGGCTTGCACATGTACAAATTACAACCAGATTAAGATGAAAATAAACTTGCAAAGATTAGCAAACCAAAGATTTCATTTAGACTAAAAATTCTAGAGATTGCATCCAACAAAGACTGCACAAGTAGATAGAAAACAAAGCAAATGAAAATTATAGGGCATGAAAAGAGAAAGGCAAGTTGTAGAGATGAGATAAGAAAATGATGATTATGTCAAGAGTGAGAGAGAACATACCCAGCTATTCAAAGCTTCCAGTGGTTTTTTTGTTTCTCCTTTCAAGTACCTAGCAACTCCTTCCAGTGATTTTTTGCTCTCTTAGAAGATTTCAGAAGTGGCCAAGCATAATCTTGAAGAATGAAGAGAATAAAAAGGAAAGGAGGAAACTAGCGCCAAAACAGTGAATAAAATATTTGAGAACATTATTTAGCCAGCTGCAATTGATGAACAAAATTGGCCAACAGAAATAAGTCTAGCTAAATACATTGTAGATATGCTCAACTTAAATTTCCTGCCTTTTCAATGGAATGGCCAAACTTTGGCCAAAAAATAGAGAAAACGAGCTTGGTACTGATGCTCTTATTTGTTTTTCGGAAACTTCTCAACTCATCTCATCTAATCTTTACAACTTTTTCAAATTCCAATACAAAATAAAATAAACATTCAATTTTTTTAAATTTTAAAATAAAAATAATATTAAAAATATATATTCTAACAATATTTTATTCAACTTTTTAACTTTAATCTCAAATTATCTCATTTTATCTCATCTACAAAAACAAACGATGACATGAAACTCCTTGGACAGTGCAGGACATAAGCACATGACTGCATTTTTATCAAACAATGACACTGTTGCTAAAACCAACATCGACAAAGAGTGTTGGTAAAATCAAAGTGAAGTTGGATCCAGTGCATTTATAAGGACCATTATGATACATTGAAAGATAATAATATAATTTTTAAATAACAGTAAATGACTCTAAATGACAGTATTAAAGACCCATAATTCCTATATATAAATTTATAATAATTTTAAAAACTCTAACAAAAAATGCATTGCAAAATATCAATGAACCTCAATATTTGGCTACCACCCAAGATTTGAGTTTCACCAACCCATGAATCCCCCACAAGCGTTGAAATGTTATTGAATCGTATCAAACTTTGCCCCATGCATATATCCTTGAAACTGTTAGTGAAGCACATGATAAAACATATATAATTGGCAACATGCTAGAAGGCATAGAGTCCTGACCTGGCTTGTGATTGCTTGACACTTGTCTTGTTGTGTGAAGATAGAGAGGATTGTCTCCATGGGGGAGAAGGTTCCCCAAATATGCTGACATTACTCTTAAAATTTTCTAAAATGTAATAGAATACCCTTATTGGACAAAAAATAAAAATTAAAAAAAAAATTGAAGAAAAGAATAGTAAAAAATAAACATGAAACTGGAAATGAAAAGTTAACACAATTAAAAGAAAATTTTGGTACCCGCATCCGAATACAATAGGTATAAAATCCAGATACTCGCATTATATAAGCCATGTTTTTCAGATTTCAGACCAAACCCAAAAAACAACCGGCTTGGATGCACAACCCTATTTTGCAATCTTCAAATCCATGAACCCACTTTTCTTTACAAATCAGTTTATTAATTAATATTGTTATTAATTGTTAAATAAGGTTAATTTGAATTACCTAGGCGCAGAATTCCAACAAGCTCGAATATTTGCTCGTCTTACAACCCACGTCACTTTGGTATGATTGCACCTCTATATCGCTTAGGAGGCTACTAGAGTCTCCAAAATAATTCAACGTTTTAAGATCAAGAGATGATCAATATGGTTGCTCTAGGCCGAAATTGTAGAGAGAGATGAGAGACTTTTTTTGTACATTCACTTTTTCACTCTTATTCTTTTAACGTACGTAAAACTCTTATTTAAAGAATTTTCTATGTGGGTGGTTAATTAACTTCCTTGAAATTAAGTGGCAGTGGTGAGGAGCTAATTAACTCCTAGTAGTGGAGAGTTAATTAATAACTTCCCCACCCATGTGGACACAACATGGATCATAGGATACCCACTACTAACATCTCCCACTTGTCCACAATGGATGCTATGCCCATTAACAATTTCCTCATAATCTCTCAATTAATTATCTCTCATACAGAAAATGAAGTGTGCGACCTGACGAGAAGGCAATGGGTAGGAGTACTATATTAAATCACCATCTTACTAACATAGTACATCACTCATAATATCTCGTCTATGCCCTAAGCTATTTGATCTCACTAAGTTAAGGGTTCTTAATCCCTCACAAGTCTATAACTCAAAGTAATTCTTGACCTCACATTATATAATATACTCATACTTATATCCAGTAAAAATGACATAATCATCAAGGCTATGAGACATAAAATAAATAACAAGTAAGAATCCAAAAAATCTTCCCTAGACACTTATGTTCCGCAAGTCAAAACGACATCCCAAAAATCGACATAAACACCAGGGCTATCGGGTCAAAGAACATTATTGTCAGGGCTTTGACTACTTTCCTAGACATGTTCCTCGAGATCGTATCATTCGTGGCCCTAAAAAAATATGCTAAAGTAGCAACATCAAGTTTTCATCTTATAACATAGTTTCAGATTCAAAGGCATAGGAATAGATTATTTATTGATCCATTAAGGCTCACATAGTGATGGAACAAGGACCCATCCAATCACTCCCACATCTGGTCGTCGTTAGCACATACAATATGAAATGTATGTTATGGTAGAACTCTCACTTAATTGGGCTTATTACCAATGTTTTGAATTTTGTACCGTATAGGCCGGTACGGCTGAAATATTTTGTTTTTGTGGTATAATCGGTACATAGAAGTCCGAAGGATATAGTTTCGTATCGGTCAAAATTGCGACACTTACCGACTATACCTACTGATATTTCGGCCCGTATCGGCCTATATTTTGGCCTTTACTTTTTATTTATTTATTTAAACTGCAAGCTCATTTTTTGACCCCCCAATTCAGACCAGACTATTTATAATTTATATATATTTATATATAATTTATTCATATATAGACTATTTGAAACGAATCGGTATTAAAATATCTCGTTTCAATGCCTCGACCGAAACGGTCACCATTAGGGTATTCAAAACATTGCTTGTTACATTCAAACATCGCAAAAATCTTGGCCTAGTCGCCACAAAGACGCTCTAACTTGAGTTTTTTTAGCATAGTCACTCATCTAGCCCCTGTTACTTGCTTGCTTTTCAAGCACCAAAGTAATCAATTTGTCTCATTTTGCTTGCTATTCAAGCGCCAAGGTGATCATCCATATGAGTGGATTGATCTTTGCCTAATGACATTTTAATGTGCATTTTTCACTTTCTATCAATTAATTTATAATATGAGATAAATATAATGATCTCACCAATGCAATAGATACTAATAGTGTCAAATGTACAATAAAGTCTATGGTATCCTTAATACAACATATATAAAATCCGATAAAATCTTAAACTCCTAACATGGGTTTGGAAAACATTTATACTAATAGCTATAAGAGAATCAGCTACCATCTTACTAGTAGAGAGATGTTGTAGGATCGCCTCACCTTGTGAACAACATTTTAAATGTAATGAAAATGAATATCTATGTGTTTGGTTCTACCTGACAAAGGTATCAAAAAATCCTTTAACAACTTGCCAATGAACAGGTTTACTCTGATAGTGACAAACTAATCCAACTGCAATGCAAATGTCAGGTCGTGTACACAACATAACATACATCAAACTTTCAATTGCACTTGCATAAAGAACTCTGGTCATTTCTTTCTTTCCTCATCATTGTGAGGGCAATGTTCTAAACTCAATGTAACCCTTCTCAATTGGAGTGTTTATGAGTTTGTAGTTGTGCATATGGAATAATTCTAAAATTTTCTTAATGTAAGTCTCTTGAGACAAGTTGAGAAGCTTTCTAGATCGATCATTTGAAATTTTAACTCCTAACACATAATTTGTTTTACCCATGTCATTCATCTCAAAAGTAGAGGACAACCACACTTTTGTGGAAACAATTATCTCCATATCATTTTTAGCTAATAATTTGTCATCCATGTACAAAGAAAAAATTAGAAAACTCTTCCCTAAATGTTTGACATATACACAATGGTCTTCTTCTAGCATTTTAAAGCCAATTGAAGTAATGGCCTCATGAAATCTGAAGTACCATTGTCTACACTATTGTTTAAGACTATAAATGAAACGTTTCAGTTGGCATACTTTGCGCTCTTATCCCTCAATCTCAAAACCAACAGGTTGATTCATATAGATCTCCTTCTCTAGTTCCATATTGAGAAATGCAATTTTCACATCCATTTAAAAAAGTTTTAAATCTAGATGTGTAACTATAGCTAGAATGAAATGAATAGAAACAAATCTCACCACAGGAAATAATGTTTCTTCATACTCTATACCCTCTCTTTGGGTATAGCTCTTCATTACGAGTCAAGCCTTATACTTGTCAATTGATCCATCTGTCTAGTACTTAATTTTTAAAACTCATTTGTTTCCAATAAATTTACGCCCATGTGGAAGATAAACTAACTCCTAAACTTGGTTATTTGCCATAAAGCTTATCTCATTTCTCATAGCAGCCAAATATTTATTTAAAAAAGGTGAATTTAATGCTTTCTCATAAGAAGAATGCTCATCAAAGTCACACGGAGCACATATGAAAAATTATCCTTCAATCTCAAAACGACGACAAAGAATGGTTTCACGTTCGCTTCTGTATAACTGAGACTCTTGTAAGCTACTTTTTATGGTACACTCCCATTAGGAGGCAAGTCACTCCCAATATCTTTTGCAATTCTAAGATGTGATAGTTTCCCATACTCTACAAAAGATGGTGTAATTCCCTCAAGTTATTGCAACTCAAAAAGTTTAAAATCTTTCTTTATTTCACCAATATTAGGAAAATCATTCTCAATGAATGTGACATTTTGCGACCCTATTTTCGTCATTCCTCCATTAGGATGTTCATCATACATTACATAGCCCTTTGAGCTCTTTGAATATCTTATGGATATATGCTTATTTGCTCTAGGGCCAAGTTTCTCAAATTTATGGAAGTGCTATTAACATAACCAACAGAACCCCAAGGCTGCAAATATTCCAAACTTGGTTTTGTGCATTCCATAATTCATATGGGGTTGAAGGAACATACTTAGAAGGCACACGTTTCAAAATGTAGGCAGCAGCTAGAAGAACATCCCCCCAATATTGGCAGGTTAGCTTACGCCATTATTAATCGAACCATTTCTAATAAGGTCCGATTCCTCATTTTTGCAACACTATTTTGTTGTAGTGTGCCAGTAATCATTAATTGCCTGTGTATCCCCTTTTGCTAACATAGTCCTTGAAACTCTTACAAATACTCTCGACCTCGATCAGTTCTTAAAATTTTTAAATTCCCTTATTTCTGATTCTCAACCTTAGCTATAATGCGCTTGAAGTAGTCAAATGCTTCAAAGCGTTAAGAGATCAGATAGACATAATTGAAGCAATAGTAGTCATCTATAAAGGTGAGAAAATAAAAGAGCATGCAATTTCAAGGAATTATAAACAATATCATCATCATCATTTGTAGCAAAAAAAAAAAAAAAAAAAAGAAATTATCTAAATCCAACATAAAGAAACTATTCGAAAAAAAAATCATGTTCATACAAAACCCTATCCAGATAAAAGTTCAGTTGAGGACCATTAAAAGGAAAATTAAAACCAATTCTAACATAGAAATAATTGAAAATAGATTACATTAAACACCAGGTACATAAAGCACATAATGAAGAAGTAAAAAGCGCCCTAAACACATCTTGACTTGGTAGGTGCCAACTCCAAGTATTTCATCTCGAGTTTCATTACCTAATATAACGTACTATTTGCTAACTGGTATTCTTTTATAATATATAAACTCAACTCGATCTCGAGCTACATGTGTGGTTGCTCCTGTGTCTATAATCCATTTAGGGATTGTGTGAGCAACAAAAATAAGTGAACAAACATAAGTAATGAGAGAGTGGTGTTCAATGGATACCTTATTTGGCACAGTGTACTCACAAGCAAAGTGTCCTACTTTTCTATGGTTATAGCACTTCAATTTGAATTTGTCATTGCCAGTACGCTTGCCTTTGCAGCACTTTGCATGCCTTGTGCTTTTTAGCTTAGGCAACGAGTATTGTGGTGCGCATTTATGCGCTTTGCCTCTAGCTCCAAATGACAAGATATATCAACAAAAGTCTTAATATTCTCATTGTGTGTCAAAACAAGTTTCATGTTGGCTTGGGTAAAGATCGTATCACAGCAGTAACTTGTTGTTCATCAGTGAGACTGTTTCCAGCAGCCTTTAGATCACGAATTAAGGTAGACATCGACTTCAAATACTCAGCCATGGTATGTTTAGGGCCCATAACATATTGTTCAAATCTCAAAGTGAGAGCAAAGAGCCTAGTAGCTAATGTACCCAATAAGCAATTTTCAGCTGGTTCCACATATCTTGGGCAGTTGGGCAGTTTTCAAACTCCTCAATAAGATTATTGTGCATGCTGCTAAGCATGGTAAAGCATGTACACCGTTCTTTTTTTGCCCAAGTCTAATAGGCCTCCATATCACGACAATGTCGGGAAGTATTCCATTCCTCATGTTTTATCATAAGGTTGGACAGATTTTCTAGGACCTCTTTGTTCATTAAGCAAATATTGGATTTTTCTATGCCACATGTCATAGTTTGTCCCATCCAGTTTCTCTCCTTTAATAAGGTTAGCAACTACGTTCTCAATGGCCATTATCACTACATTCATTGCGTGAGATTAACATTAGCACACATTTAATTTTATTCCAAAATCTAACTAGATCGTGGAATTCCTTCCTACATAGTGAGATCGAAAATTTTGCGAAAAGCTAGTAATCATCTCCCAAAACACCATATCTAATTAATTTTTAATAAAATTTATAGAGGAGTCTTAAAAAACACTCATAATTTATGTACATACATTCATCAAATATGAAAGATATATAATTATTGTGCTAAACACATTGCGCATAGGCTCCACTTGAAGCCTCATTGGTAATTTGGTACATCATGTTAAAGTGATCTTAAAGTATATCGATAGAAGTGAAACACATTCATTTACATGAATAAAATTATATTCTCAATATTACATTTCCTAAGAAAATCTTACTACAAATCTTCTAATAAAATAATAAATAAATAGAGATGTCACGTTATCGATATACTTATAAGTACACCTTATCTATTCACATAAAAATAAATACATACATTACACATGAGCATAACAAATTACCAATGTCAACTCTGTTCATTTTAATTTTAAAAAAATAATGATCTCAAACATCTAATCATAAAGGTATCCATGATGGTTCAATGGATAGAGAACTCACATTCTAAACTAATGAGAAGGGTTTAATAGGTCATCAAATCTAGGGATACATATTCAATATAGACATGCATTTAAAAAGAATAATTTAATATGTGCATCCACAAATAATCTGTATAATGTTCATGTAACACATTAAAATTGGACTTGAGGAAGTATGACAAGTGACCCAAAAATAAATTTTTATAATAATAATGTTTTTCAAAGTTTTTTTACTAAAACTGATTTTTAAAAAAATATTTTCAACTCATGGCTTTAATAAAAAATATATGTATGAACTTTGTAGACTCACCCAAGTGTACCCGTGCCACACATGAAGACAATGGCCTCTGGAAACCTCCGCACATGCCATCTGCGCGTGTGGGCTTCGTTTTGGCTCAAGAAGTTGTCTTGCCTTTGCTATACTTGCCGTGGCGGAGATTGTATATCACCTCCGTTGTTCTCGGTGTTTTTCGATGTCCAAACACAAAATTCAGTCATCTTAATGTGTATTTGTGTCTATAACATGATTAAAATGTACCCATAGTGCAAGAGTGGAGTGAACTCTCAATGACCAAGAATGAGACTGGTAAAAAAGTTACTGTTCATCGTCTTCTTCCTTAACCCAAATTTCTGTTTTTTTCCAATTTCGACCACCCATTTTCAATTGGTCATAACTAACTCATACTAAGTCCAAGTTAAGCGTATGATATTTCAAACTCAATCTTATGAATCCAACTTTCTAACCATTTAAGATTTATTTCTAAAAAATAACATTTGGTTAGTTAAAAGTTGGCTCAAAGTCCTGGTTGAAACATAAATTTTAAAATTAGGGTTTTAGATTTATTCTTTTAAGTGCAAAGAAACTTCAGCAAATTTAAGGAACATGTTTTGACATTGTAAGGAATGTTTTTATGTAGAAAATTCAAACTTAAACATGTCATACCATAGCCTTTAATGAAAAATCTTAAACACAAACAATCATACCATAGCCTGTAATATTGATCAATTACATGCTTTAAAACCCATTTCAAAACATCATACACCATGTAATCATGTTCATAGAGGTGAAAACAAGTAGCACAGACTCTAATACCAATGTTAAATAAGGTTAATTCGAATCACCTCAAGCAGCGAAATTCATACAAGCTTGGATCTTTGCTCATCTTATAACCTACGTCACTTTGGTGTGATTGCACCTCTACGTTGCTTAAGAGGCTGCTAGAGTCTCCTAAATAATTCCACGCTTCAAGATCAAGAGCTGATCAAGATGGTTGCTCTAAGAAATTGTAGAGATAAGATACTTTTTTTGTACGTTAATTTTTTTTACTTTTATTCTTTTAACGTACAGAAAACTCCTATTTAAAGAGTTTTCTTATTGGGTGGTTAATTAACTTTCCTGAAATTAAGTAGTAGTGGTGGGGAGTTAAATAACTCTTAGTGGTGGGGAGTTGATTAATAACTTCCCCACCCATGTGGACACTGTTATGGACGTGTTTCCCTGCCATCGCCTCACGATCACCTGCAACTAAAGAGTAAGACGGCTTGGGAGATTCGAGGGAATGCCTCCGAAACCTAAGTCAGGGATCGAATAAACTCCATAATACCAATGAATCCGATACCTTTTACATACCTGGATTCTTCCCTTATATAGAGCCTTTGAACCATTATGTTATTAAGGCCCCGCTTGGATACGCAGATGAGATAAGATGAGATGAGATGTTTTGAGTAGTAGTTAAATAAAATATTAGTAGAATATATTTTTTAGTATTATTTTTATGTTAAAATTTGAAAAAGTTGAATTGTTTATTATATTTTTGTATGGAGATTTGAAAAAGTTGTAATGATTGAGATGAGATGAGATGAGATGAGATAGTGGTTTTGTGTAAACAAACGGGGCCTAAGTGATAATGGACACATCTGTTACTTCAAGTTCAAACCTGGAGATGAGGGGTTCATCTCTTAGTAAATTTGAATGATAATTGTTTCGATCCCATGCCACCATCAAATAGTGATCCAGTCGGTATTGGCAATGGACTGCATCCTCTTAATATTGAGTTGGGTTTCAAGTAGTGAGGTAGGCTACAGGCTTGAATAATGGCCCAGGCTCATGTGAGTTTAACCGGTTGGAATATCCTCTCCAGTTACCCCGCGAAGTCTCATCATGCGTGGCGTGATGGGACTTAAAATCATGCCATTTTCCATCCATCCAAATCCAATTGTCAGGGTGTCGTTTCGCTTTTCAAAGTACTTGTCAGTGCGTCGTTTCACATTTGCGCCTTTTGTACCTTAACTGTCAATCCTATTTAAGGCTCTTGGAGTCTTGTTTTTCCTTCCTCTTTTGAGATCTTTGCTTTTTCTCATTTCTTGCCATCCTTATGGGTTCTTGTCTTCCGTCTGGGCAGTCTCCTCTTTTCTTGCAATTTCTCATCTCCATTCATGGCGTCTTCTCCCAAAGACAAAACTAAAGGTTCTACTCCCGGTTCTTCACCACCTTGCGACTCCTCTCCTCGAGACGCTGCTGTTTCTGCGAACCCTAGTGGAGAAGGGGGGGCCAGAGAGGCATTACTACATAATATGGGTCATGGGATACCCATTACTAACAATAATCAATAACAAGATGTTTGGCTAAAGCAAAGTCCTTACAATATAGAACCATCTCGATATCAAGAGTGATTGACGATAAGATTAGAGCTCACATGATTTGATAATTATTAAGTATTCTTAGAATATAAATGATGATACTTTTATCTTATCACAACATGTTACTTAATTAAAATTCTTATAAAGTATCAATCTAAATTGACCTAATATCATATTTTATATAATGAGAGTGTTACGCATACGTATTTTGGAATTATCTAATAATTAATCTCTTATAGTCAATGAGTGTGCAACATAATTAGTATTGCCAACTTCCATTAAAGGGGTATAAATTGAATATATATCTTCCTAAGTTTATTCATTATTCATGTTAATGAATTAAATTAGATAGTTATAGGAATTAAAAAAGATAGTTAATATAGATATTTATCTGCAATAAAAGTATTGCTGCAAAACCCAGATAACCATACTTGCTACTATTTCCTTTCTCCTGGATAGCTTGGGATCAACCTCAATAGAATGAATAATTCTACTTAGCATCTCACACACTACACATTACACTTTTTTTTTTATTTTTTTCCCTTTTTATCATAACAAGTATGTGGTGTATGAATAATGAGTAGAACAACTCAATTAGTTTAATAAAAAATAAAAATAAAAAATAAAATAAAATATTTAAAAGAAATATAAAGTGTGTGATGTGGGATGATGAGATAACAAAACTAATTTTAAATAGTAAATAGTAAATAGGGCCCACACCAGCAATGATGGCTGTGAACTTCAATTTTAAGAGGCCCAAAGTTGCTTTAGGTTATGTTTGAGTAGTGGAGTGATATGATATTTTATCATGTCATATTTAACATTATTTTTTTATCTACTTTTTATTACTATTTGTTATTATTTAATATTTTATCATTACATTTTCATAAATATTCACATATCATATCGAGAAAAGCTCCCACCTAGATGAGTTTGAAACCCATTTTCGTACTAGCCACTAACATCACGACACGTAGGCATTTCTAACACAATTCTCCTGCACCTGGCAACACCAAACTGACTCCCTATTTGCTTTCTCTCCCTTTCTCCCTCTCTCCATATGAACTCAACAAAATCTACCCACTCCGTTCTAGTTTCCATATAAGTTTTTGTAATTCGGATCCCCATTGTATGTAACCTTGACTAGAGTTTTTCTTTCAACAAACCAAAATGCATGGCATTTTTTGAAGCCAGACAAGTTTCTTGCATTTCACTCCCTAAATATTTACACATAATTATGAGAAGTAATCAACCAAAAAAAACTAAAAAGCATTGAGTAAACCTCAAAGAATACTCTTGTTGGTGACTTGGGCATGGCATATAAGAATGCTTGATATTTTGCTTCTAAACATGGAACCTTTTGTTTCATGTAGTCCTTGTAGTCCAAGAAAGCCATTTACCATCATGCTGGGATCATATGGATTGTTTTCCACCTAAAATTGTAAGAATTGACAAGAGTTATTGCAACCAAAAACAAGAAAGCAGCCATATTGTCCGATTGCAAAAAACACAAAATACAATAAATGAAAATGATTCACATATATTCCAGATTTTCTTCCTTCCCCACTTTATGTAAACCACAGGAAAACATAGATGTAGAACATGATTGCTTCTTTGATAGAATGGTATTCACACAATTGCACAACTTGTGGGGCTTCCATCGGGAAGAGGGAGAGAATGGAGATGGTAGATTTCATTGAGGGCAGATGGACAGAGGGAGAGAGGAAGAGAAAGCAAATAGGGAGTTAGTTTGGTGTTGCAGGACGCAGAGAATTGTGTTAGAAATACCTACATGTCACGATGTTAGTGGCTGGTGCGAAAATGGGTTTCAAACCCATTCGGCTGGGAGCTTTTCTCTATCACATAAGATTAGCTCACTAAACATAGTCTTAATCTACTAAAGCCTTCAAATCCAATTACCATTCCAAAATGATAAAGTTACTGCTAAATAACAATTTGTATATAACTATGTAATAAAATAATATTATTTTAAATTTGATTTTGACTTTTACTTTTCATTTGATGTGTTTAAATATAATAAAAAATATTATTATATTTAAAGTTATCTATAAATTGTGAAGGGTAATAATAGAATGACAACATATCTACCATTCATTTATAACTTATTAATAAATAAAAAAATATTGTTTTATAATTTAAATACATCAAATCAAAATCAAAATTAAAATATATATTTAGAAATATATTATTTTATTCTATGATTGTACACGAGTAGTAAAGTAGTAGGTGTTTTATCATTATCCAATTGTGAATGGGTTGTTAGCCTATCGGTAGGCTTTCCCATTCCCAGCAGCCAAACACCACGTCAGAAATATTTCTTGCCAAACAAGTCGGTCTTAGAGCCCCCAATTTTTAATATATAAACCCGCTCACTCTCGCCTCAAGCTATCTACGCCTCGTCTCACAATTTTCCGATCCTTAAAAACTCTCCAATTATGGCTAACCAACCCGAATCCTCTGACTCGTAAGTCAACCCCTCCCCCCATAATTGTAGCAAATTTTAGTGTCGATTTTTTGAACCCTGATTTCCAGATATTTTAGTAGTTTTATTTATTTTTTCCTGGATGGTGATTTCAGGAAATCAGGGAAGAAGGACTTCTCGACGGCGATTCTGGAGCGGAAAAAGTCGCCAAACCGGCTAGTCGTTGACGATGCGATCAACGATGACAACTCGGTAGTGGCGTTGCACCCAGAGACCATGGAGAAGCTCCAGCTCTTTCGCGGTGATACGATTCTCATCAAGGTAATAGATTATTAGGTTTATTGTTTTGGTTGGAGAGGGGTTGATTGGATTCCTGAAATGGGTTTGTGTTAAGCTTATGAGTGGCCTTAGGCACAATAAAGGGATATTACGTGGGATGTAAACTTATCGTAACAAGGATTCCTCCCCAATTTGTACTTAGAAAAAAAAAATTATATGAATTATTGGTAAAAAATTATATGAATTATTGGTGCCGTGCTTGTTGGTGTTAAAGTTAGAGGCTTTGAGGGGTTTGTTTCATTTTTTTGTGTGAAATAGCCAAGATGTTGGTTGCGGAGTTTTATTTATTTATTTTGGCTATAATGGAGCTTTATCTTGGGTACGCAATCATTGGATATTGTTTTTGCTTCAAAGAGTTTGGTGAAACAGCTTGGGTGTTGAGTTGTGCTTTGAGGAGTTGACTAGCTCAGTATGTTAATGTTTGTTCTCGGCTCTGGTTAACTCTTTTTTCTTCCACTTTTTTGCTATGCCATGAATACTTTAGGGGGATTGAGTGTTTACGATCTTTACTGACTTATAGATTCTTTTTTTTCTTCCCTCCTTGACCAACTAATGGAGTTCATGATCACTCGCAATATCTGTGCCAGCCAATGGATGTTCCTTATTTGGTATTTATTAGCTTGAATGACATGGAATTAGGGTAGTTCAGTTCCGGTACCAATTCCAGGTCCACAGGCAGGTTGCTCTATACTTCAATTGATCTACATGGCTAATTGATCCTCTCGGCCCCTGGGAAAAAAAAGCGTTATGCTCCTCAAATTTCTTCCGGAGTTTTTTTATTTCAAATTAAAGCCCAGTTTGCACAACCAAGTCTGCTCTCCTCAAATTTTGACATTGTCTCTGGGAAAGAGCCTTGGCATGAAAATTATTCTTGAATTAAGCCTAGTGCCTTGAAATGATAGAGCTTGTATAGGAAGTTTTCTAATCTAGTTCTGTGGGAATATTGTTTTTTGTTTTGGTTTTTTTGCAGTTATGGTGGTGCCTTTGTCTTTATAAGCTTTTTCTGTATGATGAAGATTGTTTGAATTTGCAACAAATTAGTAGGATATCACAGAAAATAGTTGGAGTTTGGGTGTGATTAATGAACAAAATCTTGGTTTTTGAAGTCATTGTATTCCTGTGCGGTTGTTGTTTGCATTCCCATGCTTGTGTTTTTTTCATAAAATTTATAAATGCAATGGTAGAGTATTTTGTTCATTATGTTTTTTTTTTTTTAAAAAAAAAAAAAATTATATTTGGCAAAATGGATGGCAGGGCAAGAAACGTAAGGATACAATCTGCATTGCTCTTGCTGATGACACGTGTGAGGTTCCAAAGATTAGAATGAACAAGGTTGTTAGATCAAATCTGAGGGTTCGGCTTGGAGATGTAGTATCTGTGCACCAGTGCCCTGATGTGAAGTATGGGAAACGTGTCCACATACTGCCAGTTGATGATACTATTGAAGGGGTTACTGGTAGTCTGTTTGATGCATACCTGAAACGTAAGTGTTCTAACCATGAATGTGGATACTTTCTTCTTTTATGCAAAATGCTAACGCAATAGAAATTCATTTAGCAAGAAACAGAAAGAGATTCAGAAAAAAAAATCATGTTTTGATGTATTTGCCAATGCATAAGTTCCGTCATTTCAAGCAGAAGGTTTTTACTGTTTCTTTTCTCCCTCCTCTTGAGACACTTTTTCAAACTGTTTGTTATTTTAAGCTAGAGATTGTAGGAAAGTAAACATTTGCCTTCATTCAAAGTCATTACTCCCATCCTTGCTTTGTTATGTCTTCCAAATTAACACAGTTCCGGTATGGTGCATGGAGGGTCCCTTCATTGGTTATGGTTCACTCTGGCGCATTGTCCCAATATTTGGGAATTAAAATATTTGAGGTATCCAGAACATGATTTTCTTCTTCTCAAAGACAGCTTCATCGATGAAATTATTATCAGAGTAATTCTTGGTCTGGATGAACTCGGACATCCATTAATTGGGGAGTATTCTTAGGCATGAGATAAGGATTCTTTTTTTTTTTTTTTTAGTTACAAAAGAGTAAGGGGTCTGGACTCTTTCTAGTTGGTGGTGAATTGAGATTTACATGTAAACTGTCACCTTTGTTTGAAATTATGAATTAGTTTATTTTTGTTGGTTTTGTGAATTGCTCGAATATATCCTCCTTGTGCCAAATGAGATTAGTGGCTCTTCTCTTTCTCCTATTCTATTTGGATAAGGGGTTCAAGTAGGAGCATATGTTATTTTATTTAATTTATTTTTTGATAAGTTAACTGTGCCTTTTGGTAGCCTTCATTTTCCATGTGATTGTGATGGGCTTCCAAAGGACACGGTTTAGACCCTCTCTACCATTACCATCTCTAACATCTTAGCGAACGCCATCCAAAACTTGCACTAACCACCCCAAACGAGAGACAAGAAAAAGGAAAATGTTTTAACTTTCAAGTGAAATTGGTACCTACGACCCTGAAAGATCAGAACCTTATACCTGAAAACCTTTAAAGGATTTCTGTTAGGTCAAGGATTGGGGGAGCCCGGTAGTATCGTTGAGGGAAAGAGTGGATGTGCTTCAAGGATGAATTGGTTGGTGAAGCAAAGGGACAAATCTCTGCCTTGGGGTTCTGTAAAAAGCGACTTGTCAGTTATCCATCCCCATGGAGGCTATCAAGTTGTTGATATTGGGCCACTTGTATCAAGCCCCTTGCATTATGGATGTGGAAATAGTTAGGGTGTAGAAGGTTCAAGACAAGTACAACTACTATATCTGGAAATCTGAGTTGGATTGGGTTGTGGTAGAGAAGGGAGGTTGCTATGGTGATAGAAGATTCTTTTAGGAAGCACTCTTCTTGTGTTTCTTATCCTTTTTTTGTTTTTCTAAAAATTTTCTCTTAATCCGGTCTGTCTCTTTCGTTGTGTGTGTTGTTATTCCACATGACTGTCATGCATGCCGCTATCGATATAGAGGGAAGTCTAACAGAAGGATCTATTTACTCTTTCCATAAGTTCTAAAGGAGTTAGTGCAATTGTGTCAAGGTTCAGGGAGTTTTCGAGCATTGATTTATTCTACTGTGAGTCTCATCTTACATGCATATATTGGTTGCAATTTTCCTCAAATGGAACCGTGGGCCTATGAATATGACATTTGGTTTTAGTAGAAAATTTTGAACACTGACCAAAATAGGTATATTACTTGAAAATTCCCCTTCAAAATGTGCTTTTAAGATGTATGACATTCGAATATGTCTGTTTTTTATGCCAAGAGTTCTTATTGAATCACTGGTTGAATCCTTTCTAATGTAATGCAACACCATTTCCATTGTTGAGTTTGCAGCTTATTTCTTGGAGGCTTATCGTCCTGTTAGGAAGGGAGATTTATTCCTTGTCAGAGGAGGTATGAGAAGTGTGGAGTTCAAGGTCATTGAAACTGACCCAGGGGACTATTGTGTGGTTGCCCCAGACACGGAAATCTTCTGTGAGGGGGAACCTGTTAGAAGGGAGGATGAGGATAGGTTGGATGAAGTTGGTTATGATGATGTGGGCGGTGTTCGGAAGCAGATGGCTCAGATTCGTGAGTTAGTGGAGCTGCCGCTGAGGCATCCTCAGCTTTTCAAATCAATTGGCGTGAAGCCACCTAAAGGAATTTTGCTTTATGGACCCCCAGGATCTGGAAAAACATTAATAGCAAGGGCTGTTGCTAATGAGACTGGGGCATTCTTTTTCTGTATTAATGGGCCGGAGATAATGTCCAAATTGGCTGGAGAGAGTGAGAGCAATCTCCGGAAGGCATTTGAAGAAGCTGAGAAGAATGCTCCATCTATTATTTTCATTGATGAGCTTGATTCTATTGCTCCTAAGAGGGAGAAGACACACGGTGAAGTTGAAAGGCGAATTGTTTCACAACTGTTGACTCTTATGGATGGACTGAAATCTCGGGCTCATGTTATTGTTATTGGGGCTACAAATCGTCCAAACAGCATTGACTCGGCATTGAGAAGGTTTGGTCGGTTTGATAGGGAAATAGACATTGGTGTTCCTGATGAAGTTGGGCGTCTTGAAGTTCTTCGTATCCATACCAAGAACATGAAACTCTCTGATGATGTAAGTTTGCCTATTTTGACCTTGTTGTCCAGTGTGTGAAATATATTAGATCTGGAACAGATTCTAGTGGATTTGGATCCAATTGTGGACTCGAAATACTATGATGGCTCATGACCTGCAATATGAACTCAGCATTTGCTTAAACTTTTAGTAAACTAGTCGTCGACCCATGCAATTAAAATATAATAGTTAATACATGAGGGAGTCAAAGAGTAAATATCAAAAAGTCAATAACTACAATAAGATTAATGGTGGGAAAGCCAAAGAGAGAAGTGATGGGAAATCAATATCCAGTATAAGATGAAAAGTCTTTTTTCCCCTCTCCATTGAATTAGTAATCATAAATGGTAGCAAACATTTCATCTTCAGAGCTATTTGTTTTAAAAAAAGATCTTCATGCCAATAATTGAGTGACTTTATTGTAGTAATAAAGACAATACAATAGAAGGGTTTTTTAGCATGTGAAGGGTTGTGATAGGTTACTACCAAAAAATGAAATGATGAGGTGGCTGATTAGAATACAAAGAGGATGCTCCAGAAATTATATATGTAATAGATTTTATATCTCATGTTCTGTTAATAGATGCCTAACTTTATTACCATAGAACTGGTAGTAAATTCTGTTCACCTTACAGGTTGACTTGGAAAGAATTTCAAAAAATACCCATGGGTATGTTGGTGCTGATCTTGCAGCTCTGTGTACTGAAGCCGCACTGCAGTGCATTAGAGAGAAGATGGATGTGATTGACTTGGAAGATGAATCTATTGATGCTGAGATACTTAACTCCATGGCTGTTACCAACGAGCACTTCCACACTGCTCTTGGAACAAGCAACCCATCTGCTTTGCGTGAAACTGTGAGTTAATTTTGATGAAATCTTTCGCTAGGTTTCTTTACTCTTGTTGTATAGATGCTTAAATTTTAAGGTAAATTTTTCGATTGATTAATGTTTGAACAGGTTGTTGAAGTGCCTAATGTCAGCTGGGAGGACATTGGAGGCCTTGAGAATGTTAAGCGGGAGCTTCAAGAGGTAAGTCTTTCATCTAGATTGGATTTCGGTTTATTTCTTGTGAATTCTTTTTTTTCCTTTATAAGTCATTTCTTGTGAATTCTTTTACCATTGAATATCTGTAAACTTGTTTTGCCTTCTCTCTGTGACAGACTGTTCAGTATCCTGTGGAGCACCCAGAGAAGTTCGAGAAATTTGGAATGTCACCTTCAAAAGGGGTCCTTTTCTATGGTCCCCCAGGATGTGGGAAAACTCTCTTGGCCAAGGCAATTGCAAATGAATGTCAAGCAAACTTCATCAGTGTCAAAGGCCCTGAACTGCTGACAATGTGGTTTGGTGAGAGTGAAGCCAATGTTCGAGAAATTTTTGACAAGGCACGACAATCTGCGCCATGTGTGCTTTTCTTTGATGAGCTCGACTCGATTGCTACTCAGGTTGTTTCTTGTTTGAATTTAGGTTTTTAAGTTTTAGTACGTAATATTCTCCCAGCTTTAAAAAAGGAATTGTTTGACTCCAATGAATTGTCTTTTGGAACTACTCTACACAGAATGCGTGGCTACTTTATTAACAGATAAAAGTAGATGAAAGCTTTGGCTCTTAATTGAGTAATGGTTGATATTTTGTATGGGTTACATAATTAAATCCTGCTTTTCATATTATCCTGTCTGATTGATTTGTTGGTCTTGGTTTAGATTTAATTTTTTAATCATTATTGTTGCAGAGAGGAAGCAGCGTTGGGGATGGAGGTGGTGCTGCTGATCGAGTTCTGAACCAACTCCTTACTGAGATGGATGGCATGTCTGCCAAAAAGACTGTCTTCATAATTGGAGCCACCAACAGGCCTGACATAATTGATCCTGCACTTCTGAGGCCAGGTCGTCTCGACCAATTGATTTATATTCCTCTTCCTGATGAGGATTCGCGCCATCAAATTTTTAAATCATGCTTGAGAAAATCACCTGTCGCAAAAGATGTTGATTTGAGCGCACTGGCCAAGTATACTCAAGGTTTCAGTGGGGCTGACATTACAGAGATATGCCAGCGGGCATGCAAGTATGCTATAAGAGAGAACATAGAGAAGGTAATCTTTTTCACATGTTCGTTTATTTCACGTCCCATTATAAATTTTAATTTTTGAAAGGTCTAGAAAATGTGTTGCCTTGTATGTTCCTCTTGGAAAACCTTACTCCATTTCCATTCTGCATCTTCATTCTTTCACGTAGTCCTCAAATTCTCAGTTCTTCTACAGCTTTGGAGGAATGCATTTATAATTGTAATGTATATTGTTTCTTCTATAGCTTTGGGTTTGGCCTAGATTGGATAAGTTTCTAATTTCTTCCTCTTGGGCTTTGTTGATGATTTCCTTATATCTATTTCTTATATCTAATTTCCTTATATCTATTTCTGCTTCCTAGCTAGGCGTTCTCTCTTTTTATACATCCAGTGTACATTTTCTAAACATTTAAAAAAAGAAAAGAAAAGAAAAAGCACTAGGGGGCACATTTGGAGGGCAACCAAGCATGTTCCTAATAAATGTGAAAGGAATCTTTTTAATTTATAAACAGTGGGGTGTAATAATTATTACACAGATATAGCTTGACACGAGTTTTGATGTAATTATTTGATATTATTGCAGGATATAGAGAGGGAGAGAAGGGGAGGGGAGAATCCTGAGGCTATGGAGGAGGATGTGGAGGATGAGGTGGCAGAGATCAAAGCTGCTCATTTTGAGGAGTCCATGAAGTATGCTCGGAGGAGTGTCAGCGATGCTGATATACGCAAATACCAGGCTTTTGCTCAGACATTGCAGCAGTCTAGAGGTTTTGGAACTGAATTCAGGTTCTCTGAGAACCAAACCGGGGCCACGGGGGCAGATCCATTCGCCACTTCTGCTGGTGGAGCTGATGAAGATGATTTGTATAGCTAGGTTTTGTTGATCAAATCCTCAGAGACGCCTGTTTGCTTTTAATGCATGCTTTCCTACGGTTACTGTTTTAACTCAGCATTTTTCTGGTTCCAAGCAAGCATGTATGATCATCGGGCTAAACATCCTGATCAGTTAACAGTTTTCTTCCTTGTTATTTACGTATAGAACTTCTAAATGATGAACTTGAAAAACAAAAGAAATCGAATGGGGGTTATGAATGGAGATCGCGAGTACTTCTCAGTTCTGTCGATGTGGCTACGTTATTTCCCCTCCGGTAGGGTATTACTGTTTGGATAGTGCGTTGAAATAAAAAGAAAGTAAAATAAAATATTGTTATAATATTATTTTTTAATATTATTATTAATTTAAGATTTGAAAAAGTTGAATTATTTATTATATTTTGTGTGAGAATTTAATAAAGTTATAATAATAATGAAATGAGAAATGAAATATTTTTACTATCCAAACGGAGTCATAACGGAGGAACCGAGCCTGAAACCAACCTTTTTCATATGCTTGGGGGCGTGAGATAATAATCATAGCAGTGTGCGTTGCAGCTGAAAGATGAAATTAGATCATGTGTTTCTCGGACAAAAATCTTTGGTTAAACATAATCAAACGCACAATGCAGTGTGGACCTTGGTGCAGGGTGAGTGCTGTGCCAATCTTGTGAATGCCATGATGATGAAAAGCCTCAGGATATGCACGGTGCATTTGAGCCCTCCTGAGTAGTGGTCTTAAAAAAAAACATTATATACGTGAATTATTGCTCTTTGCACCCGAATATATATAGCAATATTTTTACAATTGTTTTATAATTCAATTTACAACCAATTAATATAATAGTGAACCACTTTGTTAATTAATTACATTGAAATTCTATTATTTGAATTTTAAATTTTTAAATTTTGGATGATCTCCTTCTATTTAAAATGAGTTTAAAACAACTCTATCTACCCGTTTGGATTGAGAAGTGATCTCAATTCATTTTATCTTATCATTATAATTTTTTCATATTTTCACAAAAAATATAATAAAAAATTTAATTTTTTCAAATTCCAAAACAATAATAATATTAAAAAATAATATTTTATTTAACTTTTATCTCATCTCACCTCCCTAACCAAACAGCACTATTTGGGATTTCCAGATCAAGGTACAAAGAGAATGCATGATTCTCTCCATGTCAGAATTTAGTGGCTGGAATTTAAATCCCGGATTTATTTTAGATTCAATGCAACACTAGTAATTATTACCAACTTTTGGAATATGAATACGCGAAACTCCCTATCTTATTCTATCCTACATTATATATATATATATATATATATATAAGGGCACTATCCATATTTCGAAAGTACTTAAATGAATTTTAATTCTTAATTTTAAATTAGGCAGTATTATAACCTTAGCTTTGCAACACATGGTTAATTTTTGCCTCCTAATTAAGGAGTAATGGAAGAGCTTAATTTGTTGGCGCTTATTGCAAGCTGATGTACGTATAAACACAGATACGTTTGGTAGGCTGCATATATATATAAATATATATATATTTATATAGTTCAAAAATGGAAGAATTAAAAGGAGAAGAACCTACCTAGCTACAGTACTACGACTATGAATACAATGATCAACCCAAAAAACTCTCATCCAAAACTATTAGGTATAGTTACAATCAAGAGAAGTCTTATAATTCTCTCAAATATATATCCCAATCGAATTACTCAAACCGTGAGCGCCATGAAAGCCAGAAGAACGATGCATATAAATATATATATATATATATGCATATAAATATATATATATATTTATATTATACGGCAACCTCAATCGTCACCTCGATCCATCAATTTTTTTTTTCTTAAATAATCCGGAAACATGCATGCGTCGTCGTTAATGCTTGTTAGAAGAAGCACACCCTGGAGTGACAAGCAAGTGGTAGTTCACGAAGCGGCTTGGAGCAGAGGAATGTCTAAACCCTTTTGGTAAGCAATTCTTCAATTCCTTTGATCCTCTGAAAACTCGATGCTTGTGATGGAACCGAGGCTTGATGGTTACCGCGTACTCGTGAGCTTCAGTAACAAATGGCTTCACAATCGTGCTCGGAGCGCTGGATGGGATTTCTCGAGCGGCCATGTTCGTGTGTAAAGAAGATAAAACGAGGAGGAGATCACAGAACACCAACACGTAGAATGTTGTCATGGAAGAAGACTGCAATATTTAGGGTACTTGAGTTGGGGTTTTTGGTTGGTTCGTGGCAGAGTTAGTTCGTGGGTTTGGAGATATTTATAGTACGTTAAAGGGAGGTAGCATGCAGATCAGACTCTCAGAGTTTGAAAAGGAAAAGAGAGGGTGGGAAGAGGGAATTAAATGGGCTCGTGAGTAGCTGAAGAAGGCAGGTCTGGCACAATTCACTACTATATAGCAATGAAATTACTTTTGGGGCTTGTGGTGGTTACTCTTTTTGAATGTGGATCGAACAAGTGACGATGCCCGTGAGTTTCTGTTATTGCTATATCCTGATCATTCAAAATCATGTCTCTCAAACTACTGTTTGTTCCATACATATATTGTTTTTTTTTTTCCTCTTTAAGGTTGCATGTGCAATGTGAGTGACTGTGTTTATAATAAGTAGATGTAGAAAGGATTTGTACATGGATAGGCACTTTAAATACTTTATGACCTCTTTTTTTTTTTTTCTAATTTTCTTTCGTCAGATCATAATTATTAACTAATTACACTCTGATCAATTATGTTGTGTTCACAACACTTCGACGTATAAGCATACATTATGTTTTGAATAATGCTAGTCCTCCCGCTCCCAGCTCCCATTCGGAGCAACCGCTGGCAATTTTTTATTTTTTTGTTTTTTTATTTCATAATTAAATAAGTAGTTTTTAATGATATTATGAATTAAAAAAAATATTTAAAAGTGTTAAAAAAATACATGTAAAAAAAAAAGTAAAAAAAAAAAAATACCAAAATAACAACGGGAACCAGCGGTGGTTGTAGTGCCGCTCTAAAAATTAAAGAATAAAATGATACTCTTACCATTAGTTCTAACAGTTCGGTATTACCGCTTGAATTTTTTATTTTATTTTTTAATTTTTCTTTTTATTTAATGATTAAAGAAGTATTTTTTAATAATATTGTGATTTTTTTATTTTTTTTAAAAAATATTTAAAAATGTAAAAAAAAATATATATATAAAAAAGATAACAAAAAAGATAAAGACCAATTATACCTAAGAGTAACTCTAGAGGGAGCTGGGAGCGGTCCGGTGTACGAAGCACTGTCCTTATGTTGTATCGAGAAATTTACAGGACTTTGTTAGATAGCAGTCTTCATGATTGTTGGGTCCAAATATTTAAATAAAGAGAAATGTGGGTTTTAGCTAGAGGTAGTAAAGAACTACTAAACTTTTAACTACATACTGAGTTTAGGATTAATGTTCACCCGACCCGACCTAACCAGGTGGGAAAGTCCGACCGGCTCGATCGTAAGTCACTTTTAATATCTATCCGTAAAGAGTATTGTTCTGCATCATTCTACACACCACACACTAATATATTTTTTATTTTTTTAATTTTTTTAAATTTTTTTTTATTTTACTCTTTTTGAAACATTTATATTTTTTTATTCATTATCCATATAATACACATTTAATAAGAAAAACAAATAAAAAAAGATAAAAAAAGTTATGGTGTGTAGTGTGTAGGATGATGCAAAAATTAATTCATCCGTAAAAATCTCTCTCTCTCTCTCTCTCTATATATATATATAGAATTAATCTTTGCATCAGCCTACACACCACACACCATAACTTTTTTTTATTTTTTTATTTGTTTATCTTATTAAATGTGTATTATATGGATGATGAATAAAAAAATATAAATGTTTCAAGAAGAGTAAAATAAAAAAAAAATTGAAAAAAAAAACATATTAATATGTGATGTGTAGTGTATAAGCTTATGCATAACAATACTCATATATATTTATATATATAAATATATATATATATATATATATATATCTATCTATCTATCCACTTTAATAAAAGAAATCTCCTATTTAATATATACTGCCAATGGAAAACAAGGAACAATAAATAATCAGAAGATTTCCTATAAATGCTTGATGCCCACAATTTCCGAATGTCGTAGCAGCTACGATATTGCTGCCGCGCTTTCTCGTCTCTTTTTTTGACACAAAAAACAAAATCTCTTCACAGTTCTATGCAGTCATATTTTAAATTTGAAATTTCAGGGATATTTGGTAGAAAATGGCAAACAGTTATGCTTGGGAGGCAGATGTCATGCATGTTGGTTATAAATTAATGGATTGAATATGTAATAAATAGCTTATATATTTATTTGTTTGTTTCCTGCCATTTGATTATATAAAATTATATATATATATAGTGTATATTTTCACCTGAAATCCAATATCTAAAATCGATCCTTGTATTCGTCTTGTTTAACTAGTGATTAATTCCTTAGCTTTAACTCTTCCACATGCAGTTGATCCACAGAACATCCAGATCATTGGAATATTGTTGGACTACTGGCATGTCCAGTTGAATTTCTTCATGCATGTCATGTCAATATTCTTGTGATGATCATAAAGAATATATATATATACATATATATATATATATTCATGTTTCATGATGAAACAAATCCCAAAATAATTTAGTGATTAAAATGTTTCATTACAAACACATGAATATCATTTGAGATGTTTAGATCATCTTTCTCTTGTTTTTCCCAGGCAACTGGGATCTTTCCTTTGGGCCAGCAAGCAAAAGTGTTGCAGAGACAAGGTAACTAATTTTATATGGAGGCTGGCAAAGATCAATAATCTGACCTATCAACCAACTACTTTTTTGTATAATCACTGAAGGACTATGATGAAGGCCCTGATCAGGGTATGTACCATATATAGTTAAGCTTCAAACAATTTAAGGCAGCTTGGCGGAATAGGATCCTTTCCATGCCACAACAAACCCACAACTATTCCATTCCCAATTCAAAAACTGTTTTCCTCTCACTCCAAAGAAAACGCTCTCCAGAGAAGTAAAAAAAATCTTACCTTCTTTGTCCAGAGGGTGGCTGGAGTTTCGGGTCCACCCACCCTCTTCCTCCCATCTATATAGTCTAGATAATGTTTTATTGTGATTTTTCTAGTTTTTTCTAAATTGTCCGACCATAGCATAGAGAGCCGCCACACGCCGCACCGCAAGACTCGCTAACTGCCAATCCTTTGGATGGCAAAATAAAAACGTTAAAAAGGGTGGCGCGTAATCCTCACACGCGGCCCAAACTATGCGTGGATCTCACATACCACCACACCACGGCGAGTTTGCCACCAACACAAGTGGCATTTTTGGGATTAGCGGCCTCAGATCTCTTAAATCTGACCAACGTCTAGTCTACTAGCGTGGCGTGTGGTCCTCACAAGCCACCACAGTTCCTAGTGGTCTCCTGCTGGCTATTTGACACTTCTCCAACTTGCTATCTTCCCATATTATTACTCATCCTAATCAAGGATAGTGAGAAAAAGGTAATGAAAGTCTTCTTCAATTAGTCCAAACCAGTGACAAGTAGCATAGATCCCTGTATTATAGTCCGTTTATCGGACTATATCAAAACCACTTTAAGTGCTTCTTCTTGTGGAAAATGGGTGAAGGTCAAGTCCTTGGCCCTAGATCTTTTTTTTTTTTTCCTTTTTTCTTTTCCTTTTTCCTATGTTGTACTAGTTAGTTTGGGATGAATGTCGAGACTTCCCACCTTGTTGTCTCTTGTACCATATAACTGGTTTACATATCTATAATATGCTTGATTAGAAGGAAAAAAAAGAAAGAAAAACAAACAAACCCACAAGTCCATTATTAATTAGTATGTTGTGCATTTATGCATAGAGGAATGCTAAGTTCACAAAAACATAATGCTGCAAATTGAATATATATGCACCGTACCATCGGTGGTAGCTAGCTAGGCCAGGGAATAAGGACGGACTTTGATCTGTATTTTAGCTTACATTAATTTCTTCCATCAATGTAGAGTTTTAGCTTAGACACGAGACTCTTTAATTGCAGAATATGCATTGTAAAACTCATGAGCAGTTCCTGCTCCCCTACCACCAACATGACTAGTACGTACGCATTCATCTGACGACAGTCCTTCAAAAATTACCTCAATATCTATAGCAGCATTAAATTACTTGATAGCGAACAATGGTACCATATATATATTAGCTAGTGGTGATTCTAAATTTTCTTGCATGCATGCTACATATTAATGCTAATTGGAACTCTTGATCTATATGCATGTCAGAATCATCATGCGATTTACATCTCAATTGCCACTTATTTGAGGGACGTCCTTATAAGTTATGTACCTCTTCGCGCGCACTGATGATGATACCAATTAATAATTAATGACCATTTACAGTTGGGAAAAGATACTTTTTTAAACTCTTCATGAATAAAATAATATTTTCTTTTAATTCAAACTCATCAAATAAGTTTAAAAAAAAATCAAATAAATTAGAAAAACTATTAAATACTAGTTGTAGAAATTAAAGTTGTGTGTGTGTGTCGCTACAAGGAAAGTGACTTTTCTCAATGATTATTTTCGTTGGGAAAAGTCTTTATCGCAGTCATTGATCTTTTCCAGCGATTTAAAAATCGCTACTTTTGTTAGCAGGTATGATGTGTGTGTGCGTGTATATATATATATATATATGTATATGTCTTCCATGAACTAAATAGATGTTTTCATAATTGCTTACTTTATTGCTCAATTACGAAGTCCTAAAGTTGCTTATGGAAAGTTTAAAGAAAAGTAAGGATTAAGATCCTGTAGTTTGCCTAGTATAATCTATGGGGCCATGGGCTAGATTTTTTGAAGTCTCAGTCAATATTTTCCTTTTCCAAATTCAATGATTTGAGTACCACATTTTTTATAAGTTAAATACAATACAACTCTTTATTAATGTTTTAATTAAATTTCGTGCCAGTGATCGTTTTGGTTTAAGCACTGGAAATAGAATATTTTGGTATCAATGGGTTCCAGTGTACTGTTTTGATCTTAAAATTAATAAATTTTGGTGGACCAATACTTTTAGATCTTAAATTTACATAAATGCCATCTAGCCTTGAAATTTACATAAATACCATCAAAACTTAAGAAATTCACAATTTGCCACTAAAATAATCCGGAATAGAATGGAGTCGGAATGCAAATTTTGACCAAAATGGTCAGAATTGATCGGAATAGGCCAAAAATTTAGAACGAAATGGAATGAGTATGTATGGAGTACCGCCACTGAGTACTATACTAGAACAAAAAATTTAAAAAATGGAGTTCAAAACTATGTTCTCCACTTCTAAATTTAATTTGCTAAATATGATAACCATTAACATAAGATTGATAAATGCTGATAAGTGATAAGTCAACTATATTTATCTTTTCTTAATAGGTATTAAACNGACCAAAATGGTCAGAATTGATCGGAATAGGCCAAAAATTTAGAACGAAATGGAATGAGTATGTATGGAGTACCGCCACTGAGTACTATACTAGAACAAAAAATTTCAAAAATGGAGTTCAAAACTATGTTCTCCACTTCTAAATTTAATTTGCTAAATATGATAACCATTAACATAAGATTGATAAATGCTGATAAGTGATAAGTAAACTATATTTATCTTTTCTTAATAGGTATTAAATGATTGGAAATCTATTTGTTATATTTTCCTTACTTGTTAGGGGTATACAGAAACTGATTGTCACCGGTCAGAACAGATCTCCAGAGTCTGTAATCAACTGAGACTTGTAGAGAACCGGTCGGTCGGTGGTGGAAAATATTAGAAACTGTTCGGTTCTAGTTTGAACCATTTTCAAACTAGTAAACCGATTGATTTAATATATATTTTTTATTTTATCCTTATATAAAACGATGCATTTAACTTATGGGAGTTAAATGACGTTGTTAAAAAAAAAAAACCAAGCGGCATCATTCTACAACTAAGCTTTAGAAAAAAGAATAATAATAAGAAACGCCATGGGTTTGGTTTAATGCACCAAACCGCGTTGTTTTGGGTTAGGGTTTAATATTTCATTTTCTCTCAATCTCAAATCTTAACGTCTCTCTCTCCTATTTTACACAACTCCCTTTGCTGGTCCATTTCTCTCTCACGTCGCAACCACATGTTGGACTCATTCTACCGGCTTCCATTTGGTCCACCCATCTATCTTTTTTTCATCGCACCACCCAAAATTGTCTGATAATTGGCAAATTGATCAGAAACCGGCTAGAACCGATCATGCCGGTTTTCTCCCCCTTCAATGGCTTGTTTGGCCAATTTTTTACATATAAAACGTCAGTTGATTTGATTTTCATCCCTATTACTTGTCACTTGTCTCATGCGTGATAGAAGATGATAAATGGTATTTTGGTTTTGATATAGCAAAATTAGCATTGCTAATTTTTAAAAAATTGATATTTTATTTTAATAATAATAAAATTAATACTAATATCCAATGGAAGTATGCCACGTATGACTGAAGTACGAATATCCTATAAATCAACTTTCATACTTCATAGATGCAGGGGATCTAGGTCCCGTTTGTTTACACAAAACTACTATCTCATCTCATCTCATCTCATCTCAATCATTACAACTTTTTCAAATTCCCATACAAAAATATAATAAACAATTCAACTTTTTTAAATTTCAACATAAAAATAATACTAAAAAATATATTCTACTAATATTTTATTTAACTATCATTCAAAACATCTTATCTCATCTCATCTCATCTGTGTATCCAAGCGGGCCTAAATCATGTATCCGATTCGTAGCACATGCCTCGTACGGATATAATTTGAATGGCAACTACGGAATTATTTGTATGAACGAGGGCTTAAAACTAAAACTAACTGCAAGTCTGTAACCATTCCCACTTCCCAGCTGCCGAGATAAGGGAACCAAGTATTAACAATGCGGGAACTTTTAAGATAAGAAATCACCTTCTTAAATGGAACACGCTCTGCACGCCCTCTCCTTTCCCTCATTTTCTAAGAGTAAGATAACTCCATCTTTCTCCTTTCGCATACAAAATTTCAAAAGAAAAAAAAGGGTTCAAAAATTCAAATTCATCTTAGTTATTTCCTCTCTCTACCAATTGTAAATGGGCGTTTTTTTGTACTATTTTTCTGGTTATCTGCTCTATTGGTATGTAGGTAGTGAAACTTACTGAAGGTAGTTGATGGGCATGCGTTACAATTATGAGACTAAACATATAGCAATTAAGAGAAGATGCCCTTTGAAACTTGATAAATAAAAATGACAGAAGTAGTTGGTTTATGTGCTTTTGATGAACAGGTACCAACACTCACTAATTAATACAGTTGTGAGAGAAAATGAGATGGCCATAATGGAAAAGGCTCATTGCAGATCGAGCTATGGTGGCTTTAGTACGGGGTTGTTGATGGGTGTGTATATGCATTTGAGGGACATTTGGAAGTGGGTTCCTGTTGATTTGGTGAAACCCCCTATTCATTCATTAATTGTGATCTTTATGGAGGAAGGTTTCTGTTGTAATGGATCCCTACTTAAGATAAAGATGGTTTCATGTCTGTGATTTTAAAACCTGTTAAGAGTTGTTGTGGAAACCATGGATATGGGGAGCATTGATGCTGGTTGAAGTCGAGATCTTCAATGAGCTTGCTGTGATTTGATGGGTGAAGTGACTGCCTTTAGCTAAACGTTTAGGGATTGCACTTCGGGTTAATACCTTTGGTGGATGGGAAAATTCTGTAACTTTTGTCATCTTGTTATACACATACAAAATATTGGAGGTGTTGGCACCAAAGAAATCACATTTCTGTAATTATTAGTAAGCAAACTTCAGTTTACAGTTCTATTTTAGGCTCTGGTGGATTGGGTTCACCTGATTTCTTGCTTGCAGATCTGTGATGGTATCTTATGAATTCTAGTTTTGCAAAACAGAAATCACTCATAAATAATTCATACAAGTCACAACAATGAGCCAATGATTAGAAAACAAATGTTAACTGTCATGCGGCATCTTAATTGTAATATGATAGCTGGATTGAAAACATTGGCTGAGAAAACCTTCGCTGCTCACTTCCAGCTGATGAAGTCCAAGATCAGTATTAACTAATAACAAAACATGGGGTATATTTTTTAGTATCTAAAGGGGGCTCTAGTACAAGATATTGGTAGTGTCCATCATGAAAATGGTGCATTGCAGATGATGAAAAAGGCAGCCTTTTAGTTCTTTTCTTTCCAATTTTTCTGATCTTCTGTTTACCCAAATTTTAACCACCAAGCTTGTGCTTGGGGTCATTTGTGTTCCCTGCTTAATAATGCTTCAATATCAATGAAATTGTATGGCAACTATAAGTGAGATTTTTGGATTCGATGCTGGAGTGTACCTTTTGTCCAATGGGTACCTGTTGTGACTCATATATGCCGCTTAATTCGAAAATGACAAACTTTTAAATGCATCAGCAAATCAACTAATAAAGAAACTAAATTTTGGAAAACAATTTTTTTCCAATTATTGGAAGAGACATTATTATTTTTATTGGCTTCATTTTTGGTTCTAACAATGTTTTACTCCTGTATAATAGAAGTCGAATGTGATTGAAGTGATGCTTGCTTATGCTTATCTTATTTTTGTTGTTTCAAAGGGATTAGGGATTTCAAGCATAATTCTTGCCCATTGAGAGATGGAAAGTCACAAGAACCAGGAAGAAAAACATTAACGGTAACTTCTGCTCTACCTGAAACAGCTGCCTCTGTGGCAATTGCTGCCACAGTTGTGGGTGCAGCAGCTACCTTTCTTGTAAGGCGAACTAAGGCTTCTGAGACACCTGAGGTGATAATTAACTTACATCGGCATGTAAAATTTATTAGATATACTTTAAGGAAGGGCATTGCATGTTTGAGAAATTATGACGAGTAAAGAAGGGAAAAACCTGTGAAGGAAAATATAAGATATTAACGAGTTTCACTGTAGCAGCTCAAGTCCACAAGAACTAGGTCTAAACGGTCACATCTTTCTTGTCAATCTCAATATGTTTATAATGTACCCACTAAAGGTTTTCTGTATGGAAATTACAGTGACGGAAGTATGATGTATTTTTTCCTAGTCTCACACAACACAGTCAGTTTCTCAGGCAACATGTTTGACCAATAGTCTTTGTGGCACTGGTTTATAGAGCTGAGGGCAACATCAAACTTTGGACACCCACATGCTTGCATGTACCAGTACTACTACGCTCAACATTCAACTCTTTTTAATTGAAGCCACTGCAATGCACTTTCAACAAGTTCCCAAGTTTGTACTTCTTTCCGGACAAACCATGAACTTTTGGACTCCCTGGCCGCTGATTTGGCATCCTCCAGAAAATCTGTTTCCTTTCCACTGCGTAGTGGTCTCACATACTGCCATACGATAGCTGTCAATGCTCACACCCCTAGTTTTCTCTTTCCAAGTCTTGATGTATGCCTCCTAGAGTCCCGAAGGTCCCCCCTATTCTCCCCCCCTCTTCCTGCATACACCTTTTAGTGCTAGTGTAGGCTTTTCAATGGCCAGCACACTCTTCCATTTCCGATCACTAAATATGCAATCCAGACACCAAAGTGTGCTGTATCCTCCTTTGTGTGTACATTCCTTGGGTTTGTGTATGCAATTTTCTCTAAAGCCAAGAATGTGGGTCCAATCTAGCTTCTGTTTGATTTTCACTTCAACCTGTGCTCTGTGTTCAACTGTTTTGGGCTTTATCTGTGCTCCAATCCATGCTTTGCCCTTCTAGTTAAATTATTTCTGAACACTTCCATTGACTTTTGAACTCATGTCCACTACAAGTCTTCACCTTGAGTTTAAAGAGATGCTAGTATACTATGGATGTAGTGGGCTATGCCCATGACCATAAAATGCCAGAGGCTACATTTTCTTATAACCTCAATACAATTGCATATCTATGGAAAGTCTTACCGAGGAATTGTAGAGATAAATAAGTGTGTTGCATAAGACCATTTTAGCCTAGATATTATTTGAAATCCTAATATCCAATTTATTCCAGTAGCATTCTACCGTGTTCATAAGATACATGTAATATACCGCTTATCTGATATTAGCATGAGCTTTCAGCAAGGAATCAAAAAGTGCTTTATTTTTGTTTTGTTTTTCAGTATTTGTATCATTAATGTAATAGTAAATGTCATCTGGTATGCATTCTCTCCTGGATACCATTGAATCTCCCGACCTCCATCAGGGAAAAAAAAACACAAGAATTCGAATCTTAGTCAAATGGTTACAAATGAAAGAAAATTTTAAAATGAATCAACAAGGCTGTTCAAAACTCAGGAATGACCAATAAAGGGCTCTTGGTCATAGATTGATTAAGAGAGGCTGTTTCTTCTAGACTATTGTTCATTTAGTTTAAGAAGATTTTGCCAAGAACATTTTAGTTTGCTTAAAAACCATCAGACTTTGGGCAAGAAAATCATGTTTCATGTTTTGCATAAATTGAATTTTTGTTGGTCTTCCTGAAATCTTATTTTGAGACCTTTGCTTCCATTTTTTGTTCTCTCTCTTCCACCCTTTTTTTTTCAGTTGTGCTTCCTTATGGTAAGAATGTCTTTTGGAAACCCCAAAACTTGCAGTATGAATTATTTTATGTATTAATTGCTTTCAAACACAACCATTATACAAAGACATATAATGGACCGAATACAGTATTAACTACATCCGCTTGTTCACCTGGAGCTGCTCTTTTCTCCATGCCGGAGCTATTTGTATCACTGAAATTCTTTTTTCATATGTAGATACCTATGAAAGTTTGTGAAGATTGTGGCGGTTCTGGTATATGCTCCGAATGCAAAGGCGAAGGGTTTGTGCTTAAGAAATTGTCTGAGGACAGTGCAGAGAGGGCAAGACTGGCAGCAAAAAATATGGCTACTCGATACACAGCAGGGTATATCTTGTCTTCTTTCTCTCTCTCTCAAGCTTGAACTAATCCACTGAACTGAACATAACTGAATTGGACTGTTCCAGGCTTCCCAAGAAATGGAGCTACTGTACAAAGTGTTCTTCTGCCCGATCCTGTAGTACTTGTGCTGGTCGTGGGAAGTTAAGCTACTAGTTCTAAGATCTTAGTGCTTTTAATTAAGAAGCCCTTATCCTCGACGAATTGTAGAAAGATATTAACATTGGTTGGCATTCAAGATACGAGATGCTTCATTTTTTGGA
The DNA here is from genome assembly GCA_003123785.1 of Pterocarya stenoptera. NCBI lineage: Eukaryota > Viridiplantae > Streptophyta > Magnoliopsida > Fagales > Juglandaceae > Pterocarya > Pterocarya stenoptera. The sequence goes on from QEOT01005511.1 coordinate 270,888, forward strand.
TCTTTCTTTCTAGTAAGTATTTCTGTTCTTCAAATCAACCATGATGTATATGTTAGAAACGAATAGCAAACAGAGATTGAAAAAGGCAAAACAGTGAGCTGATTGTTAATCTGTCTCTTAGAAAAATATTGCCTCTCGCTCACGAAATTGAGTTCTGTAAAAGAGATCTAGCAATTTGTCCTCCAGATACAACATTGTTTATTTAGTATGCAGATTGCAAATTCTAAATATTAATTTTAGAACGAACAGATGTAATAACTGCAGTTATAATGTTTCATTTGAATTTAAATAAAACATTTTCTATTAGAAATGTGTGAAATAACTGTCATTGACAGTTAATAATAACTGTCAAAAAAATGAAAAAAAAAATATCATTTTGTTTGAATAAAATAATTATGTCACTTGTGACGATGTGTAAGTGCTAAGTGCGTCTATGCGGTGACACTATTATTGTGTGTTTATGCTTATATTCCAACTTATGTATTGTGAAATCCATTAACTTATAAATCACTAAAAATTTACTTGTTTTTCCAATGTGGGACTAACAAAAAATCACATTGGAGGAAAATTTCAAAAGAAGTCAAAGTTAAATTGAAGGGAATATTTGAGATAATCCGACGGTATATTGTTTTGTTCTTTTGGTTGGAAGTGTTCCTTTCTCTTTGTAATGTAACTTGATCAATGCATTTTCTGATAGGAAACTGATAAATCAATTACCACATTCCTAGAGGCATGATTCACAACAATGATTTTAAGGCAGCTGAGACCAGTATAACTTTATTCTTAGTACATTTATCTATACTTTCCTAGGCTTTGCACAACTTTTAAATGTTTTAGTGATAAAGAAATTTTATAAAAATAAACTCACAAACTAATATGTCTTGATGTGTTTTTGAAAAATAAAATGACATATGACGTATAGACCGAATTTGAAAGTGGTCATTCTATTTCATATCAGATGTGTTAATAGAAATGTGCAATAAGTTTTTTTTATTTTTTATTTTATTTTTATTTTTATATCATTACCTAATCGGCATGCCAAGGTTAGGAAAAAAAAAATTTTTTTTTTTTAAAAAAAGGATCAATATATATAACTAGAAACAAAAATAATAACAACCAAAATTAAAAAGAAATCAACCAAATTTGAAAACAACTTAAAAATGGAAGAAATAAGCCCTAAAAATAAAAATTAATAATAAAAAATTTTAAAAAATAAAAATAAAACTTTAAAAAAGAGACTTACAAATTAAAAACTAAATTTCAAATTAAATTAAAACAAATTTGGAAATTTATTTTGGCGCTTACAATCTATATTATTTGAATAATATAATTATTTCTTGAACTCGTCAAGATCAGTTACATAATGTACATATAACTTACATTCGACAGGTTGGCCATTAATGTTTCTCATGGTCTCATGCTATTCACGTGGGAAGAGCAGCAATAACAAGCGGTCCCTCGTTGGATTTAATTTTAGGAAAATGCTAGAGCCCCGCTGGGCTCTAGTGTTTTTTTAATTCTTTTTTTTTTATATATATATATGTTTTTAATAATTTTAAATATTTTAAAAAATAAAATAAAAATCACAATATTATTAAAAAATATTTTCTTAATTACGAAGTAAACTAAAAAATTATAATTTTTTATTTTACTTCGTGATTAAGGAAATATTTTTTAATGATTTTTTTTTTACTTTATAATTAAGGAAGTATTTTTTAATGATATTTTAAATTTAAGATAAAAAAGCTAGAGCCCCGCTGGGAATTTAAAACATCATTAAAAACATTTTCTTAATTAGAAAGTAAAAAAAAAAAAATCATTACAAAATATTTTTTATTTTACTTTGTAATTAAGGAAGTATTTTTTAATGATTTTTTTTTTTACTTTCTGATTAAAAAAATATTTTTTAATGATATTCTAAATTTATTTTATTTTTTAAAAATATTACAAAATATTAAAAAATTTATATAAAAAATAATTTTGAAAAAAACACATGAAAAGAAACACTACACCCCCAGCGGGGGCTGTAGCACTACCCCCAATTTTATGCATGGATGCATGTGTTCCCCGTCCCTAAAGCAATAATGATCGGTTTCCTGAGTGGTTTCCGACAGCAAAGACACGAGCATCTCACGCTTTTTTTTTTTGGTTTTTTTAGGTACATATCTATATATAAAAAAAAGAGCAAATTCTTTTAGGAATTCATGTGATGATCTAAACCAAAATTTCCTTCTATGAAACTTAAGTTGAACTAAAATCCCTGCTACATATATTGATATGACCAAAGTGCCCTTGCTACATATCTCGAATTAGGCTAAAATGCCTCTGCTACATATTCGAATGAGATAAAATATCCCTACAACGTACCAAATTAGATAGAAATACTCTTGATCCAAATCAAACCAACTGATCGACATTCAACCAGTGACCCATGGCATAGTGTTATCGACCAATGGTAGAGATGGACCATGGCGTCAACGTGGGTCTAGATCGAATGTCGCAATATCAACCCACGATACAGATGGACCACAATGTCGCCATATGTCTAGATAGACCACATTGCTGCCATATGTCCAGATAGATCAAGTGATGGACCACAGTGTCGATGTGGGTCACTAGTTGGATGTCGCCATGGGTCCTCTCGACTCAGGGATGGACCATTTTGTTGGGGTGAGGAGCATTTTGTTTCTCATGGTGCTCGTCGAGGTGACGAGCATTTTTACTCTCTAAGGTGCTTGTTCGAGGTGTGAGAACTTTTGTTTCTCATAGTACTCACCAAGGTAATGAACACTTTTTCTCTCTGTTATGCTTATTTGGGGGCAAATACTTTTGCTCTCTATGGTGCTAGCTCGAGCATGGTGCTCTCTTGGCAAGTACTTTTACTCTCCTCAGTGTTGGTCTTGGTAGTGAGTTTGATGCCCACAAATTCTGCTTAAGATTGGACGGATTCTAAAGTATCGAGACATACAACACAAGGTTATCTACTTTTGTTCATGATAATTAAAGATGCAATGCACTTAACATACATCTAGCAATATGCAATATTAGCAGCGGTTAATGTTTTTTCTTAAGTAATACTATGCTCCAAATGAGATATATCCTAACAACTTTGAAACATAATATATAAACAAGTGATAGGTGTTCATGATTACAACACAAGTTCAAGAGGTCTGTAATCACAAAAATATGGGAGTCAGAGCTCCTTAAGTACATGCATAAACTAAATCATCTACTAGGCTAATCCGTTGAGTAGCTCGCGCAACTTAGTCAGGGACACCATAACACTATATATGAATCGAAGCATGGAGGTTATTATCTTCGCGTAGTGCCTACACTACCTAATCGACAGTCTACAGTCGGCCATCGTTCGTTGCATCTCTTGGTCTTGACACATCTCTATCATTCTAGGGGGAATGGTAGTTGGGACTACCACAGTAAGATTTAAGTATAAATTTCAGCAAGTTAATAAAGAACTTAACTGACAGTTTAAAGATAAATGCATGACAGTAAAAGTATGAATGCATAACATGATCATAAATATGCTTGATGTGATTTGACACTTAACATGGCATGTACTGCCATAACTTGAACTGACATGAAAAGAACTTGAACATAGACTGAACTTGTGAACTTGACATGACATGAACTTAATCTTGAACCAAACATGAAATAACGTGATCATGAACGAGAAATACATAAGCTTGAACGTGAAATAACATGAGCTTGAACGTGAAATAACATGAATTTGAAATCTTGTTCAATAATTAAACATAATTAATAAAAGTGACCATATGGGTGCTACAAGGTTTTCCCTTGAGTTGTGCATCTCTGCTGATACCGCATCACAATATAGGTATTTGCACCAACTGTGAGTGTGTTAACATATTATCAATTTATATGTATCTGCATCTGCTATGGAAAATGTAATATACGTATCTCATGACAGGTATCTTTACCAACACGAGTACGTATAACATGAAACTGAATGTGTGAGAAGGCACCATCAACATTAGTGCCTGAATTTGCTCTGGTGACTAGTTAATTAGGCCCTATTCGAAGCTTGTTACTCTTTATTTTGTCAACTTAGTGGATTTCTCACTAGTTTAGATACTCCAGCATGAACAAAAGAGTTCTACTAGAATATTACCCCATCCTAATACTTATGGTCATGATAAACATAAGCAGACTTCACTTGACGTGGAAAACTATTTTCGAGATACACTCTGTACTTGAGACATGATGTGACATGTAACGAAAAGATAGATGATCTGCTATAACGTAACATGACATGTATGTGAGATAAATGACATGGCATAACATAAAACAGACAAACGTTTCGTGATATAGCATAACGTGTAATAGACAAGCATTTCATGATATGGCATAACGTGTAACATACAAATTTTTTGTGATAGAATATAATGTATAATAGACAAAATAGATAAACATGCATGATTGAATATAATGTGTAACAGATAAACATTTCGTGATAGAATATAATGTATAACATATAAACATTTCGTGACATAAGAAAATGTATAATAGATAAACATTTCATGACATGAGAAAATGTGTAACAGATATACATGAAGTGACATGACATAGCATGACATATGTAAAAACATAAGAATATAGAAAATTGTTCTCTTACTAACACATGTACACAGTAATCTGATAGTAAGTTAGAAACTAACTTATAGTGATTATTGTGTAACGAATTAAAAGCGTGAAATACGAAAAACTATAAGTAGAGATTTTTAAACTTCAAAAACTTCTAACTGACTATTTAGAAATATAAAAATACTGGCTTAAAGTAAATTCACCAAAACATAAAAATACTTCTAAGTAACAATTTAGAAACATAAAAATACTGGCTTAAAGTAACTCACCAAAACCTACATTCTTCATATAAATTTTGTCCTAAATCCAAATATTTAATTAGAAAATCAACTAGGTCAATCATGCCTAGGCCGAAACATACATAGGCCAAATCTCTTGATTTTTGTTGCAATTCTATCAAGTCTCATTTCTTATGCTGAAACCAAAATATTGCAACATACAAAATTATATTCTATGTTTAAATAATGTGCTAAAACAACTAATACATCACAAACATCACAAATCTCTTCAATAAAAAACTTCAAGTTTTTAACCTTAAGCACAACCTTTGGTTCTCAAGGTTTTATCTCTTTTTAAAACAACTCCAAGAACTCCAAAAGTTTAATAACATACTTCCAATACATTCATAAAATATCCTAAGAACTATCATATTTTGATTCATCAATCCAAAACAACAAAGATTACAAAAATCTAACTTAAAGCATTCGACCTTAACACTTTTTCGAATCTATGTTGTTTGGTTTTTTATCAAACCCTTTGATTTGAAGTCTTTCACGAACTAAATAAAAAATAAAAAATTATCATATGGTTAAAAATCAAGTCCTAGAATAGTTCTAAGCATTAAACTTAAGATCACATGGCAAAATTTGAACCGAAACATAGATCTATCCAAAAATCTCAAATATATGACCTATCCAAACTCTTCATGCATAAAAATTCATATCTTTAAAACGAACACCATAAATCCTCAAACTATTATTCTACCATGCAAGTAAAAGTCTTAGGAACATCACATGTGGATATTAAACCCATTGGAACAAGCTTTCCCAACAAAAGATTCAAGCTTAGTCAAAATAGAATCTGTTCTCAACGTTCCAGTTTTTAACTTTTTAGATCTAAGTAAAACTCTCATAAAAAACTTATAACATGCAACTAATATTAATCAAACTTATATATTAGCATGATAACTATATTACATAAAACAATGAGACCAAGATCTTGCAAATAACTTGTTCAAAATCATCAAAATATTACACTGCCCAGACTATGGCCCAAAATGACCTCTTCATGCTTAAACCAACTTTGAACCCATCAAATGACCATTAAAATCAACATAAAATATATCAACAGAAACTAAACTCGAATAGAAACAATGTTTGTGAAGGTAACTTTGTGAGAAAATACATACAATAACTTCAAAAAAGTCGATCAAAGTAAGCTAGAAAATCTGCCAGAGAGCTTCTCTGGTTTTCTTTCCAAGAAAAGAGTTGAAAAGTGACAAAATGCAATGGGAATGGACATGGACGCCTCTTAAAAATCTAGAGGGGGTGATAGGAGGGGTGTGAATGATACTTTGAGTGATGGGGTGTCAGCCAAAACCAGGGATAAAACCACCCATGGTTTTCTGCCAACTGCTGCCTTATGAGAGAGAGGGGGTGAGGTGGTCCTTGGCATTCCCATCAAGCACTATTTGGGGCTACTTTGTACAGTGATAGGGCTGCCATGGCATAAGGAAAACTTCCTTCACAAGCCTTGTTTTGGTGGCTCAATGTCGTGGGCCTTAACCAAAAGGGCTTCTATTTAGAGTTTCAATCGAGTTTGGGTTGCTATCAAACCCAAATTCAATTTTTCTTGACCCAATAAAATTACCAAATTTTAAAATAATAAATAAGGATGTAATAACATGAATTGTAGAGGTTAATAGCATGTGGAAGTGATTTAATTAAGTGATTAAATATTGACTATGCTGACAAACTAAAACCTACGTGATTGAGTCAATTCGTGAAAACTTTCGGGTTTCCATGAGGTTCCTAAAATCTAAAAAAATTCCTCTGTTGAATTTTTGGCGGGCTGTTATAGCGAGTACTTTTACTCTACATTATGTTCGCTGAGGTAGCAAGCACTTTTGCTCTCATTGGTGCTGATATTGATAGTGAGTACTATTACTCTCCATTACACTCGCCAAGGTGGTAAGCACTCTTGCTCTGCATAATACTAGCCTGGAGATAGAGCACTTTTGCTCTCCAAGGTGCTTACCCAATGGGCGAGAACTTTCCCTATGTACGATTCTTGCCGAGGTAGCAAGCACTTTCGCTCTCCATTGTGCTTGCTTGGAGGCAATCACTTTTTCTCTTCATAGTGCTCACCTAGGGGCCATTTGCTCTCCATGGTGCTCGTTTAGGGGCAAGCACTTTGTATCACATGATACTCTTCGAGGTGATAAGTACTTTTGCTCTCCAAGGTGCTCGCCTAGCAAACACATTCCCTTCGTGTGATGCTCGAGAGGTGACGAGTTTCATGCTCTTTCATGGCACTCACAGAGGTGGCGAGCACTTCTTGATGGTACTTGGATAGGGGCGAGCACGTTTGTTCTCTAGGGTACTCGCTCTCCAGGGGCCAAACCGAGAGCCACACTTTGAAGTAGTTGAGGCCACTATGCCACTGCCAGTAGCAAAAGTAGACGCAGGAGAATAGGTTTCTAACGTCAAACACTGCCCAGCGCTCCACCCCTCTTGGTTCCTCTAACACTTTAGTTCTCTCTCCCTCTCTTTCTTGGTTGTTTTCCCTCTTTCTACCAACGTCAAACTCTTTCTAAGTCTCAGTTTCTCCCTCATAGCGCGTGCCACTCACACACACACACACACTTTCTCTCTCTCTCTCTCTCTCTCTAATGTAGTTTATGCTAATGGTTCAGAGGGTAAGCCTAAGATTCATGAGGACATGCATGTGTCACGGGTGCATGAATATTTCAGGTCACGTGTTTAGCTATAAGAGACATAGAAGTTTGCATAAATGGTTTAAGGTTGATGATATTATACGGTAAAATCAAGAGAAAATAGAGGTTGGAATGAGGAGATATTGTAGGGTTTAATTGTGAAATTATTTGGAGAAATTATATTAAAATCAAAGTAATTTTTTGGAGTGACGGTATTTTAGGGTTTTGAGGATATTCTTAGACATTCAGGAGATATATATTTTTATATCTCAGGTTTTAATTACGAAGTATGTGTTCAATTGAAAATTTATGCAAGTTACGTAACTATTTTATAGGTGATGATTGATATCTCAGTGGCACTGTTGTGAGAAAATCCAAAGACGTTAAAAAGTCTAAGTAAGTGAGATTTCTTTGTTGGACTTTGGACAAAAAAATTGGACTAGGGTTGATTTTATGAAAAATATGCATGTTTTATTATGAAAAGAAAACTTGGAAACAACCTTGGTCATTTATTTGCATTACTCATGAAATCTGTATAAGAAGAGAAAAATATTTTTTTTTTATCATGACTTGGTTATTTTTGATATTCTGTTTCTGAATTGTGCAAAAATCGTGAATATGAAATCTAAAAATTTATACATGATCAAATGAAAATGCTTTGAATTTGTTTTGTATATGTGAAAATGATCTGAATCTGTTTAGTACTCTGTTATGATATCAACCTTTGATATGACATTCTGATTCTGTATCTGATTCTACTTTTGGTTATGATCTGATGATTCTGTTTCTACTCTGCTCTGACTTTACCACGGGTGTAAAGTTGTGACCTTTGTTATATGGTTGATACTAACATATTTGTTTTGCTCTGATTTATGGTCCTGCCACGGGTGATAGTAGTGGCCTCCAATCTAGCCACCAGTAATAGTAGTGGCCTCTGATCCTGCCATGGATTTATAGTAGTGGCCTTTGTTTGAGTGCAGAACGTTTTGGTACAAAGTGGTTCATGTTCTACTTGGCTATTCACATATTGCACAATCCTACCACGTGGGTTAAACATGGCTTATATTCTAATATGATGCTCTGATATGACGATGATGCTCAATTATGCTATGCCAAATGAAGGCAAAAAAAAAAAAAAAAACCTAAACTTGACTCGACTCCGACTCCTACTTAGTTGTTTGTGCGTGAGTGTATTATCATTATATATTAAATGAATGGAAGTTAAGGAAAGGAAAGGTATTATGTGAAAAAATAAAAATAAAAACAAAGAAACGAAAAGGATTGGAAACACATAAATGAATAAATGACTATTTTGGGTTATTAATGGATTAAAAAGGGTCATGATAGTAAACTTAGTACTGAGGTTAAGTGGTAGATTGCAACACTAGAATGCATCACTGATAGCACATTTAATTATGACCATTATTAAGGAGGCTAGGTCCGTACCCGTTGTCCCTGGAAAGCTAGAGTCATGATTGGAAGAGTCGCTAACCCTAACACACGTGGGTAACAATGTGTATTGGTCATTGAGGATTAGAAAGGAAATTAAAAGATCTGTATCTATTAATGAGATTAAATGAGATAAGTACTTATCTTGTTATATTGTTAATTAACTATGTGATACAGTCTTTTATTGAGTATTTGACTCACTTTATTTTAATGTGTATGCCTCAAGTGATGATCTGCATAAAGATGCTTCAAAACATGATGCGGCACTTGCACAATTCATAACTGTATCTAACATTACTATTTTTTTTTATGCTTTCAGTTTTTCATTTTTGTAGCACATGACTTTCTAAATAAGTACTTGGGTTTACCTCTCTTTAAATTTTGATAAAGTACACTTTTATTTATGTGATGGAATGATCTTTTAATTATTTGCTTTAATTTTAACTTAATGATTTAAAAAGGTTACTCGCATTCGGTTTCTCATATTTTTATGAAGTTTTATCATTCTTAATACTAGAGGGACATGGTGATACCAGAGGCACTACTATTAACCAAAGTTTTGAATTTCATACGGTACTGGATGATATGGTCGAAATATATCATTTCTGTACCTGCTATGGGTTTATAATAGTGGCCTCTGTTGAGTGCAGAACGTTTTGGTGACAGATAGGGGTGTAAAAAAAAATCGGTGAACCAGTAAACCGGACCAGATTGGACCAGACCGAACTGGTGGGTTTGGTCCGGTACTGAGTTTGGTTCGGTCCGGTACCGATTTTATTTTTCTTAAAACCAGTCAAAATCGGTCCGGTTTTGATTTTTCTTTTTCTAAAACCTCACCAGACCGAACCGAACCGGTTCATATATATATATATTATAATTTTTTGTATTGTATATAATTTTTATATATAATATATAATATATAATTATATATAAAATAGTTTTGTATAATATCATAAATTATTAATTAATATAATATTGAATTTTAAAATCTTATATCACTATAGTCTATAATACAATTATAATATATCTTATTATATACTACAATATATTATCACTATAGTATGTACTATAATATACTATTATATATATTTATAATATATAATATAGTATATTAAAACCGAAAAACCGGACCAAACCGGTAAAACCGGAAGTATCGGTTTAGGGGGTAACCAATGTTGAATCGGTTCTTGAAAATACAAAACCGGTGCATACCGGTTTGGTCTCAAATTTTGTCTAAAACCAAACCAAACCGGACCGGTTACACCTCTAGTGACAAAGTGGTTTATGTTCTGCTTGGCTATTCACATATTACACAACTCTATCACGGGGGTTAAACATAGCCTATGTTATGATATAATGTTCTGATATAATGATGATGCTCAATTATGCTATGCCAAATGAAGCAAAAAAAAAAAAAAAAAACCTAAAGTCAACTCCACTCCGACTCCTACTTGGTTGTTTATGCGTGAGTGTATTATCATTATATATTAAATGAATGGAAGTTAAGGAAAGGAAAGGTATTATGCAAAAAGACAAAAAACAAAAAGGATTGGAAACACATAAATGAATAAATGACTATTTTGGGTTATTAATGGATTAAAAAGGGTCATGATAGTAAACATAGTACTATGAGGTTAAGTGGTAGATGGCAACACTAGAATGCATCACTGACAATGCATTTAATTATGACCATTATTGAGGAGGCTAGGTCCGTACCCGTTGTCCCTGGAAAGCTAGAGCCATGAGTGGAAGAGTCGCTAACCCTAATACACGTGGGTAACAATGTGTATTGGTCATTGAGGATTAGAAAGGAAATTAAAAGATCTATATCTATTAATGAGACCAAATGGGATGATTGTGATAGTAGGTGACTGTAAGTGTTAATTAACAAGATAAGTACTTATCTTGTTATATTGTTAATTAACTGTGTGATACTGTCTTTTATTGAGTATTTGACTCACTTTATTTTAATGTGTGTATGCCTCAGGTGATGATCTGCATGAAAATGCTTCAAAACATGATACAGCGCTTGCACAATTTATGACTGTACTAGCATTACTATTTTGTTTATGCTTTCAATTTTTCACTTTTGTATCACGACTTTCTAAAGAAGTACTTGGGTTGACCTCTCTTTAAACTTTAATAAAGTATACTTTTATTTATGTGATGGAATGATCTTTTAATTATCTGCTTTAATTTTAACTTAATGATTTAAAAAGGTTACTAGCATTCGGTTTCTCATATTTTTATGAAGTTTTTATCATTCTTAATACTAGAGGGACATGGTGATACAAGAGGCACCACTATTAACCAAAGTTTTGAATTTCATACTGTATCGATTGATATAGTCGAAATATACTGTTTTTGTGGCGTATCAGGTATAAAGAAGGGTATAGTTTCGTATCGGTCGGAATTTCGGCCGTTTCGGCCGATATTTTGGCCTGTATCAGCCGAAATTTTAGCCTTTACTTTTTTCTTCTTTTTTTTCCCATTTTTTAACTCCAAAATTCAGACCAAACTATTTATAATTTATATAAAATTTATTTATATATAGACTATTCCAAAACGATACCGATACTAAAATATCTCGTTTCAATGTCTCGACCGAAACGGTTTTCGATACTGTATTCAAAACATTACTATTAACACCTTCATTTTATTGCCAAAAGATAATTTGCGCGTTGGCTTGGGGTTGTCTCCTCCAATTATCTAGACACAGATACTTTGGTGAGTACTCTAGGGTTTTGTCCCTTAACACCTAGTCTTAAGAGATGATTTTTTTTCTTTTGTTATGAAAACTGTTTTTTCTCTGAAAATTTAGCAACAAAAACTTAGTTATGTCATGTAAGAGATTTTTTTTTTCTCTGAAAAATTAATTCTTTGTAATAACTTTCTTTTTGCCCCCTCAGACCATGGGAAACTTAATAATATATATTGGGATAAGTAAGCCGTATTAATCAACTTGTAAGACTGACATAGTTATTTTGTTTTTTGTTATTCTAGTTTTTAATTTTATCATTTATTTTATTGCTTTCTAAAAATTTTTGGAGTTCTTAATTGAAAAAAAAAAATTAAAAATTTAAAGATTAAAATGATAAAATTAAAAATCTGTTTAGTAAAAAGATAACGCTCATGTAAAATCGAAGGACCCTCCTAATTAATTTGAAATATGAATGACTTGGTATTCGTATTAATTGTTATATTTAAAATTGATCAGGTAATTACTAATTTTTAATTAAACAATATTGTGTGATAGGAAAGAGAGTATGAAAATAACGACTCCAAACAGTACTGACAGATCAAACTCTGAGACTGAGCTAATTAATTAATAATTGAGAACTATAAATATATATATATATATATATATTTCAGAATGGTTTTCAATTCAGCCAATCATGGAAAACCATTTGCAGAAAATTCCACACCAGATACATAGATGCATGCCATGCATTAACAAAGCACAGAAAAGTGCATATTACATTAATTGTACACAAATTCCCAAAAACGATTCCACATGAATCTCTTCGGATATCTAAAAAGGTAAGCTTCTGCTTCATCTGAATGACTATATATGAATCTTTTCAGAGACACACTCAGACCTGTAAGACAGCCTTTGTTCTTATTACTGGTCGCTCATAACTTTCACCATCATCATCACTTTGATCTTCTTCCCTTATGGGTACTAAACATGGGTCGGTGTTGAATCTGATGGAGTTAGAGCAGAGGCAACATGCTTGCCACGCTCTGAACGGCTGTTTTCTGCGAATTTGAGACTTTGCTGGTGCAAACCCTTCTGCTTCTCAACCTCATTCCACTCTGATGCGTAATAGGATTCTTCGGTAGACTTCACCATGTCTTTTGAAGGTGGAACGAACATGCTACCCCACTGCGGGAAGTGAACCAGTGCCACAGGAAGAGTGCAACACACAATCATGACCCCCATGAAAGAAAGACCTGTTGCAGTCGTGAATGTTGAGCTTGTGAAGAAAACTAGTTGTGTCAACCCGGAGCCAAAGTTCCCACCAGCCCCAGTCAGGCCTGATATGATACCCAGAGATCGCCTAGAAATGAAGGGTATGATCCCAAAAGTTGCTCCACATGCAGCTTGAGCTCCAATAGAGAAGAGAATCATTGCCAAGACGGCAACTGGGAGAGAATTGGCACGGCCAAGCCAGATGCAGAAGACACCTCCTAGAGTTTGGAGGATCCAGAGGGTCCAAAGCCTGCCTCTCATGCCAAAATATCTAGCTGTAAAGTCAGAGGCATAACCACCAAAGGGACGAGCAAGGAGGTTGGCCATTCCAAAGGAGGCTGCAATGATTCCGGCAGTGTGAAGCTTAAGATCAAACCTGTCATATAGCCAACGTACGTAGGGTTAGGATATATAATATATTGTGAGGAGTAATGCAGAGGAGGAAGTAGCTATATATAGTAGCTAACCTATCATAGAAATATTCAGCGATGACATTATCTGTGCTCAATTCAACTCCCATTGAGAAGCCATAGAGGAGAACAAAAACCCATGTCCTATAGTTTGTGATCGCATACCACAACACCTGATTCATAAAAGAAAATCAGTTGAAATTCCTTGACTCTTCGAAAGACAGAAAAAAAAAAAAAAAGAGATAAAAGAGTTCAAGAAAACTGACCTTGGAGAATTTATCTTTGGCAACTTCACCCTTCTTCTGTAAGGTACTGAGGTTTCCATCAGGCAAGTCTTGGCCCAAGGTCAAGACCAAGATTCCCATAATCACATGAAGCCAACCGGGAATGAAGAAGGCTATCCTCCAGGCAGTGAAGGGAGTGGAACCAGTACGCCGAATCACGTCGAAAAGCAGAGGCATTATCAGTTGAGTTGCACCTCCACCCATGTTGCCCCACCCGGCAGCAGTGCCATTGACGAGCCCAATAATCTTGCCGTTGAACATGGTGCTCATCCAGTATTGGCATGACACGAACGTTGCGAGAGAAAATCCAATCATGAACCGGACAGCTATGTAGCCTCCAGCATCCGACACAAACGACATGCAGAAAACAGTTGGAGCTGTAAGCATAATGAGAAATGCGCACCCGTATCGTGGCCCTAAGAGGTCACAAACTGCACCCATTACAAGCCTAGAGAAGATGCTTCCCGAGACAGAGGCAACTCCAGCATTACCAATGTCTTGTTTGGTTAGGTTGAGGTTATCGCGAATGATGGGAACAAGGGGAGCGGCGGCAAAGGTGGAGACAAAACAAGTAAAGAAGGAAATCCAAGAAAGGTGAAAGGTTCTCATATGAGGATTAGCAAAGGAGAAAAGCTTGAAAACCTTGGCCTTGTGCTCTGAATCAACAGGTAAATCAAATTTTGCAGTTGGGTCGGTTGGGACAATGGGTGAAGCAACTGAAAAGGCAAAGCTTTGTTCTCTACCTGTCACTCCATGCATGGAGCTTCCTGGGGATTGTTCAATTCCAGCCATTGGATCACACTCCGAAAGATCTTGGGAGAGCTGGGTTTATGGAACTATAACTGGTGTTGATATTGTATGGAGGAGGGATGATTGCACGGTATTTATACTGTGATAACGGTTGACATTGTGCAAGTTGATCATGAAAGAGCTAATGGGACTCCCAATGGTTAAGAAATATTAATTAAAAACATTAATGAGAGAATCAGACTATTCGCCGCGTTTGAGGAGGTTATAAACAGGAAAAAGCCTCATCGTATATCCCAAGGATCAGAAAACCCTTTTAATTAATTAGATGCGTGGTCACACGGCTGCCTGTCAAGGTAAATACCTTATTATTATTTATTATTTTATTATTATTATTTATTTATTTATTATTATTATTTATTATTTTATTATTATTATTTATTTATTTTTTATTATTATTTAATATTCTATCATTATTTTTTTATTATTTTTTAACGACTCTTTCAAGTAATATTTCAAAAATATACCTCATTACTATTCACATAATAGTAGATATGTTGCTTGATTACCTCGCCATTCTCACATGATTACGAAATTTAGCTCAAATCATAAAGAATATATATATAATGCTAACAGGAAATTCTACTGAGGGTGTGAATTTGCAACATATATAGGTATTATCCGCGCTTATAACTATATATATATATATATATATATATATATATGATCGGGAAGAAAACGATCGAGTGTAGTACTGATTATAAGTACTACAAAAATAAGGTTCTGATCATCATTGTAATTTAATTATAAGTACTCCACTAATGACTTTTTCTTCGTATACGTACGGACGTCGTACGTGATGGCCCTGATCAAAGAGCCAACAAAACTCGACTTTATTATGTTAACTTTTTTTTTTCCCCTTCTCGCTCTAATTGGGTACATATATAATTTTTCTAGTATCAAATTGATTTGGTTCTGTTCCGACGTTAAAGATCACATATAAAGAAGAAGGGTCAGTTAATAATTAACTAAACACCACTAATAGCTGTAAATAGAATACACTTCATGAGCTGTTTCACATACCAAGGTAATGGCATTAGTCTCCTCGCTCGACCGTGTTGCTCATGTGCTGGTACGTCGTCTTACGTACAATAATCTTGTTTTAGCATGGTTTGTCTTCTCAGGGGACATATCTGCATGAGTTCTCTCTCTGCAGTACTCTCGACTATAATACTGGCCAAACTGCAACATTAATATATTATTATTATTATTATTATTATTATTATTATTATATATTTTGCAACTTGGAGCACTAGACTCAACAAAATTATATTTTGACCAAACTTTAAGATTGCATAAAAATTTATTGTAGTGGACTCAATAAAATTATAGTACTTTTAATTTTGATAATTTTCACTAGCTAAATCTATTGAGTTCAAGTTGCTGGCTAAATATTATTTTGATATAAAAAATTTCCTCTCCTGCGTACCATTCGTTCGCGCGAGCTCACAAGTACTCCAAAAGATTCTTCTGTCTCAAAAGCACAAAGCACCTAAATCTCAAACTCAACCACAGAAGGCGGCCAGTCTCTATTAGTCATCATTTTAATGACGTGACATCATCTTACTGGAGTGCTTCAAATTCTAGTTCTGCAATATTATTATTAGTTGATACCAATTTTTTCTTTTAAAATCTAATATTAACGCTAGAAAATTAATGTGTATTTTTTTAATAACGAATAAATATTTAAATTACAATTAGAATTTAAAAAAATAAAAAAATCAATATTTTAATATAATAGTGATAGATTTGGAGAGTCTGTTGTTAAAAAATGGCTAGTTAAATTTATAAAACTGAACTCTCTAATTAAATTTTAGTTAAATTTTATTGAGTCCACTTGTAATACTCTAAGTGAAAGTCAAACAACGGACAATCAGCTTGATGTGTCCCTGGCCTCTATTTCCTTCCAAGTTTAATTGAACTCTTCAAACAATATCATATAATTTCATTTTTCCTAGGTATTAAAAAAATGCCGCTAGCTGTACTTTCAATATCTGAATGCTCCACAAAGTACGTACTCCTAATTATCAGATTAAACAACACCTACTCTTACGTTGTAGATAGATTAATTATATATATATATATATATAAGTTATAGTTGATGATGGCCGAGACACAAACTCTATATATATAATTATAGTGCGTCAACTTACCCTTTCACAAGCTCATAGAGTTCTTTTGCGTTTTATTTTTGAGGGATTTTGGTCAATATTAACACATGATTGCTTGTGGTGGAGAAGGAAATTAATCAAGAGGAGCTGTCCATGAGCTAGCGCTTGATATTTATTTTGAAAAATAGGATGTTTCTTCACATCATGTATAGCTTATCATGCAAGACGGCGCCTCCTTTTTGCACATATATATATATATATGTATATATATATGTATATTTATATATATATATATATATGTATGTATAAGACCTCGTCATCATGATGTTGATCAGCTTGCCGACATGGATTATTAATAATTATAGAAGAAGTACCATTGGCAGATGTTTGCGTGTGTTTGAGGAATGATGAGCGTTTAAGATTTAATTGTGTCACGGTACCGCAATCGTCGGCCGTACTTTTTCTTGTCGTCGGGTCAGCAAATTTTACCCATCAAAGGTAAATAGTTTGAACAATTTGCATCCTAATTATAATTAAAATTGAAATGTTATATAAGGTCGAAAAAACTGTACGTTGGATATATAAATCTCGGAAAAATATTTGCTGATCCCAAAAATTAAAAAAAAAAAAAAAAAAAAGATCCTATGTGTATGTCAAGATCATAATAATGATCCATGATGATCACTAACCAACCTCAAAAAAATCATGTTAGCGTCGGTATGCGATTTAGTACACCGAACTGCTTATATCTAGCAAAGCTCATAAAATAAGATTTTTGGGATATTACTCCAAATCTTGTTTTAATGTATTATTTATCTGTTAAATAGTTTGATATTCTTGTCATCTCAGTTGATGATATTTATCAAATATGACATATTGATCATATACTTCATTGTTCTTAGAATGATTTCATGACAGTCATAATCAATGCTAGGTTAGTTAAATATCTGAGTGATCACTTAATAATTTTTTGAGATAATTTATTAATTTTAGAGTTATTGGGAAACAAAAAGTGAAGTAACACCCAACTAGAGCCGGGAGTGGTGGACGTAGTACCGTCCTTTAAAAAATTATCACGTCCTTTTATTAAAAGAACAAAAATGATGTCATAAACATTCTTATAGCAACATGAAATAGGTAAATTTATCGTCATAATGATATTATATAATTATTACAACTAATTTTATACGTACCTGAGAATATTGTAGAAGAAATAAATTGATCAAGAAAATTAAAGTATTAATAGCATGATCCAACTGCAACGGTATCTTTCTAGTTACGATTCTTCAGGTTAACGAGATTTTATCCACAATAAATTACCACCAACTGAATGATCCATATTGAAGAATTTATTATTGAAAATCCCGCTCATACATGACAAATATGCTACATACATGTGTTCTCTTCAATCATTATTATTAAAAATTAAAAAAAAGAAAAAAAAAAAAAAGGAAGAACAGCAATCGAACTTGAGGCGTTGTTTGGATAGTTAGATGAGATGGTTTTAAATTAAAATTGAAAGTTGAATAAAATTGTTAGAATATTATTTTTTAATGTGATTATTATTTTAAGATTTAAAAAAATTGAATTATTTATTATATTTTGTATAAAAAATTTAAAAAATTATTATAATAAAATAAAATGAAACCATTTCTGTATCCAAATGAGACCAATTAGAGAAGCAACAAATTGTTGAAGGCTCACGTAAAAATGCTCGTGAAATGCTCATTTTGTTGGTGTCGTCCTTCCCTTTTGAGAATGGTGTATGGTTTTCTCTTAGCTTCTCAAGTTTCATACTTCTCTATTTTTTTTTTCTTCTAATTTTTTTTTTGGAACAAAATTACTCACAACCTGCAAGTATAAGCAAAGACTTGAGAACACAAATTTCTCACTGATGCCAGACTCCTTTAACACCGCTCATATTTTATGGGAGTGTAGTTTGAAATTTGAAGCACTTCTTTGAATTGTTGCTCTTACAAGATTTTGGGGCAGCCATTTTTTTGGTCCCTTGCTTTCCACCATTCCTACTCAAGTTAATCTAGTTTGACTCGAGTCATGAGAAACTCATAGCATGATATCAACTAATGCCTCAGCTAGATGATCAAATCATGTGCATAAATAAGCTTGTGTCTGACACTCCTATCCTATTCCCTACGTTATGAAGCAACCGCTTGATTGCAGGCTTAGATGCAAAGATAACCAAAGAGGACATCCATGAATTTTTGTCATCTGCAAAGGCATGCCCATCTAATTAGACCTGCTTAGTCAACCACAGATGCATACATAAAAAAACAGTCTCAGATGTCATGGTGGACATTAGCTAAATCCATGCTTTCAAGTAAAACTTTACTGAATATGGACCCAGAACTCTGCATATAGCAAGTCCAGCCTCTGACCATCAATAAATCAAGTCTCCAGAAATCATCAGTAAAACAAATTTAGTGCATCATCTGTAATAATGATTTCCTCCAAACTGAGTCGAAGAACATAAATATCCTTCCTGACTAAGTTTGTATTTGGGTCTATCATGATTAATCCCAGCATCACAGGGTCAAATAAACCGACCTAATGATTTCTCTCCTATATGCACATCAAGCGCTGGTATTGCCCCTTCTATGCACTGGCTTGTAAACCACAACTGTAACATATTTTTGACGGAACCGATGAGTGAACCCAAGCGCCACCACAGATCGCGGGGCTATCCTGTTCTCATTCCTGTTCTCAATGTAAAGATGGTTGAGAATCACATTCCGTGGCAATGGAAGAGTTCCAGTAGTGTCACTGCTTGCTGGGTAACTAAGCAACGTGTTCTGCAGATGTGGAGGGACAAGAGGGGGGTCCCGAGCCTCATCTTCATTACCAGGGTACGCATTGTTGTAACTTGAATCAGGTGATCTTGGAACTTCAAATCCCGCAACAGTTGCTTCGTCCTGCATAAGGATTATTTGTCTAAGATCTATATCCGATTTTAGTGAATGAAAAAATCACCCAGGGTCAATGGCTTACATGCTCTTCACCATACTGGTGGTTCATCTTGATGAGTGTATGTAACTATCGGCACAAAGTCATCAACAAAAGGAAGATTTTGGAGATTATGTTATCAATGAGCCTGAGAAAAAGGAATTTTTAATTAAGCATTAGTGAGATATATCAGAAGCGCATCAATCAGTGCTCACATAAATAAAACTATTGTGTACTAAAAAAGTAAGGCATGCTAAGTCCATTTTATTCAGGAAAAATATACTGCTCAAAATCAGCTAAATATATATATGCTCCTACCCCTTTCTTCTCTAGGGCTCCTACTGCTGCTTGGCTCTTTTCTCATTTTAATTTGGAACAGTTCATTGGATCAATTTGTTAAGATTGGCTAATCAGGGGGTTAATCCGGTCCAATGTTGTCGGAACAAATCCTTTGCTTACTGGTAGTGCATCAAACAGTGGTTACATAAAATAACTATCGCGTACTAAATGGCATGGTAGTTCATTTGATTCAGGGAGCTTCCTAACTGTTCAAAACCAGCTAAACATATATATTCTTGTTAGCATTCATGCTCACAAAAGTTGACAAGAGAGTTTAATGTAAGCTGTTGGCCAAACCCTAGTTTATTTGGGTTTGAAATTTTGATAAAAATAAAGTTTCGCACTAGATGTAGATGGGATTGATTTGCATCCAATAGTCTTACCTGGTGGGTCGGGTCATAACTGCTTTATGGCCATGAGAACGGTAGCTCACTAAACTTTTGCTTGAACAGAGTTTTGATGAATTATTTTATTTAGGGTTCTAATTCCGTAATACGGAATATCTATTTTCTTAGTTGGGTCACACGATTGTTATTCCAAAATTCCCATGAAATTTTGTTATTTGGGATTTTTAAGTATCCAATCCCAAGTTCAAATTTTACGAGGAAGCTGTCACTGTACTAATTCATCCTACATTACCATTCTTATAATCAACCAATACTCTTAACATCATTACCATTATTTCCACCATCATTATTGCTGCCAACATCACTGACACTACCAGCGTCACTGCTGCCAGCAACGTCACCATCACAACTACCCACAATCACCTGTTGCCAACACCAATCCCAACATTGCTACGATCGGCACAATACCACCATTACCATCGTCTTTGTAAGTAATATTATAATGTAATTTCTTAATTCCTGAATTGTTTCTACAAGTAAAAGTCATTTCATTAAAAAGTGCTTAAGGAACATTCCAAGCACAAGGAGATGTGAAAAGAGACAAGATAATCATGCAGAGTTAGGATATTTTTTTTATGGGTTGGAGATTATTAAAGTTAATGGATGCTGAATAGATGAGAGCATTGAAAAAGAAAGTCCTGAGCTCCTTTATCATCTCATCCCGTTCCTCTTTCTGTCATTCTTTTTCCAAATAGACTACATGAGACACATAGGTACCATTATCCATATTGCTGAGATTTGTGGACTACCACCAAATCCTCTCCCTGAGTTAAAAAGGTCTACTATTGTAATGTCCCAATGGAAGGCCCAAGCCACCTAGCCTATATTCCAAAAGGATTAATCAATGATACAATTGGAACCCCGTTGAAACCATTATAAAGAGCAAGAATTTCTCATTCCCAAGTAATGTGGGATCCCATATACCACCTACCATTATCACTTATTATATGGGGTATCACAATCCCCCACACTCAAATTCCCAACGTCCTTGTCGGGTCAATCCATCATAGGTGGCACAGCTTAAATCCCACATTTCTAGTTGAGAACTCTAATACCATTTGTAACGCCCCAATTGAAAACCCAAGCCACATGGCCTATACTCCAAAATGACTAGTCAATAATACAATTGGAGCCATTATAAGAGCAAGAACTCTCATTCCAAAGTAATGTGAGATCTCATACACCACGTACCCTTATCACTTATCATATAGGGTATCACAACTATGTTTCTAGGCATGACCCAAATCAAACCAACCAAGCTAAAGAAATCATTTCATAAAGCACTGGCCACCTCACAATGTAGTAAAGATGGACTAGAGATTCCCCACTCCTATTGCACATGCACCACCACTCAATCACATCAATGTGCCTTTCCCTCAGATTGTCTATGCTAAGAATCTTCTTGAGAGATGCTAACCAATAAAAAAATGCAGCTCATGGAGGTGCCTTAGTCTTCCATATTCTCTTCCAAGGAAAAAGGATGTTATCATGAGGGATAAGGACATTATAGAAAGAACAGATATTGAACCTCCCTTTCTTGGAGGGGCCTAAAGCAGCTTTTCTTCACCTTTTGTTCTCAAACTACTAGAATACAACATATTTTTGATAGGTAAAATCAAATGCAACATATTAAAAGCTACAGTAAAGACCACACCTCCCAATCATGAGGTGCCGTGATGAAGTTAACATTCCACCGATATAGATCACTAGCTGTCTCAAAAGGTCCACCACTGAAGCATCCTTACCATAATCCACCCTATACCTTTGGGCAAGCTTCTTTAATAGCTCTAATACCGCACCGCAGATCTCGCCAGAATCTGATCCTAGCACCATCTCCCACATCAAATGCAGTATGCTTAGAGAACTTTTCTCACCCTTTTCTCATATTCTTCCATAATCCCACCCCATAAGGTCCTTGGACCTCATTAGAACACCTCCTACACATGAAAATCTGTACAGTAGTGTCTACAATCATTCTCCACAAGACCTCTCTCTCATTTTGGTAGCACTAAAGCCACTTCCCTAAGATAAACGATCAAAGTGAATCAAGTTCTGAACTCCTAATCCATTCACAAGGATCAGACAAGATACTTTGGTCCAACGTACCAAGTGAAATTTGAATTCTTCTCCTAAACCACCCCAAAAGAAGTCTCTTTGCAGCTTTTCTAAGCAATTAGTTACACTAGCTAGAAACGGAAATGAGATGAAATACATAGGCAGATCATAAAGAGTTCTCTTGATCAAAATAACTACCACCTTTAGACACAGAAATCCTCTTCCAGAAAGACAGTATTTGTTTAGTCTTTCTGTATAGCCACAACCCAAAATGCCTTACCCTTGAAAGTATCCCCAAAGGGAGGCCAATATATTTCCTAGGTACAGATGACAACTTACACCCGAGAATGCCTGCCAAACTATCTATATTTGTGACTTGACCCCCCACAACCAACTAGATTTAACCAAGTTAACCTTTAATCCTGACTTCTTCAAAGCATAAAAACAGTGCACCCACACAGCGATGGTGATTTGAATTTGTCCCAAAGGACAATAGGTTATTCTCAACATAAAAAAGATATGATAGGTCAATGTTACCAACATTCCTTCCCCATAAAGAAAACCCTGAGAGAAACCCTCTATCAGAGAAAACCCAAATAACACTGTTGAGAGCTTAAATGACTACAGCAAAAAGCAAAGAAGACAATGGCTCTCCCTGCTGCAGGCTGTGTGGGCTATTAAAGAAACTACAGAGAGTTTCATTCACTAAGACAAAAAAACACATACTGAAGTGAGCTTGAGTGGGCTACATTAGCAGAGGAGGTAAGTTGGGGGCAAAACAAAAGTCCAGGGCTTTTTTACTGAAGGCGGGTGATCAGGGCACAAAGTTTTTCCATTGCCTGGCCAACTCGAATAGGATAAACAATTCTATTGAGATGCTCGTGGTTGATAGTTTAATCTCTAAGCTTCAAAATGAGATTAGGAATCATATTTTACAATTATAAGAAAGAATGGTTTAAGCGGGTAAAGGAGGCCCAATCTGGATGGCTTACCTTTCTGACATCATTAGTGCTGAAGCCATAAATAGTGACAAGGCACTACTTTAGGAATGGGGCAAATAGGTTGCCTAACAATGTAACATTGTCAAATGGCGGAATGCATTCTAACTCTAGGCCGATTCCTTGTGTCTTTGGTTCTTTGGAATCTGCCCTTTGGGGATTCCTTAATATACGAGTTATCATTTTTTTGAAATTTCTAAGAATTCTTAAAATTCTTCATCCAAACACAACCAAACATAAATACAAATAAAATTGGCCAGAAAGCTATTGAGCCAATTGACATCATGCAATAGAATATGTAGCAAACAGAACAAGGGACAGCTAACAGGGTTCACTCCCAAACACATGCCAAACCATATGCTTCTTCCCATTTATGATAAAATAGTAACCAATCATGTCAAAAGTTACAAAATTTTCTAGATCTATAATTTTTTGATAGTGTTTTTACAAGTTCACAGAGCATAGATCTATAATTACATAGCTGAAAATAAACAATCTCGCCTATAGATTTGTTCATATCTTTATCTTGTGTTAGATGACGTCAATTCGTCCTTTTTACATTATTTTCTTTTGAACAACTAATGAGGATGTTTTGGTCTCAGATGACCAACTTCATGCACAATGGATGGTAGCCTTATTACTCTTTCCATTCACACATTCCATATTACAGTGTCTTAGTTTTCAAGTGAGGATAAATATTCTGATGTCCAACATGATTACTCTTTAGTACAAAGAGATTACCACAAAAATCCCATCTTATGTACTACATGTATCAATGCAAGCTGAACCACAGTCAAGTTTCAATATGAATAAGAAACAGAAGGCACTGCAGGTTGCAACAGGAGAGCTTGTGGAAAAAAGTAGAAAGACAATTCATCTGAAGGCACTAACAAACTTGTGAAAATATGTACTTCCAGATTTTCAATTTTCATAGAAACAGGAAAAGAAGTTGAAAAATAAATCATTGAGAAGAACACAAAATAACATTTTTTTTTTTATAGGCACCGGGTGTCCAAGAATAGCGTCCCGACTAATCCCGGGGGTGCACAGGCCCTCGGCAAGGAGTTTCCCGCAAGTACACCTCGGGTAATTCAAGGGGAAAGTCCCCTAGTCCGATGGCCTCGAGATTGTTTGCACCCAAAGAGATTTGAACCCTAGTCCTGGAGGGAGCATACCCCCAAGCCCAAGGCCTTTACCACTTGAGCCAACCCCAAGGGGTTGAACACGAAATAACATTACAATAGCCTGATCTACATACTAGGATTATAACTTATGTGACAGAGATTAACCTACTGAACTGCATCTAATCCAAAAAGAGCTAGGAAACTTTTGTGTGGATAATGTTTCCCTGCTCTGTAACAACCTATAAATGCAATTAATCTAATGAATACCTACTCATTTATCACTAGACCTTGAAGCAATTATTTGAAGTTAACAAACTGATACTCGTTCTCCATTCTAGTATAGAGTTGCAAAACAACGCCGTAACCTACCTCAATTTCAAGGAGGCAAGGGATTAAATCAAAACGGGGGAATACATCATACTTTTGTTAAACCTCATGCAAGTTCATTGTAGTTTTTCCTAAATAATACATAAATCATAGGATTGATGGAACTTTATTCGATAAGTAGGATATACGATGCTACCATAGTTATCAGATAGTTTAGATCAAAAGATCATATTATAGGCCTTCTCATGGCATAGCTCTTCATGTCATCTATGCATGAAGAGGATATTCAAAAAAGAAACTGAAAAGAGAGTCTCTCAAAGCCGAAGTTAGTCAGAAGGAAGAAAGCTCCAGTCATAAACTAATTGCAGCCCTTTTTATTTATTATTTTCTTATTTTTTGCATGAAGAAAAAATGAAAAAAATAATTCAGGATTGAATAAGTTTCTCCGTTTTGCAAGTTTAAAGAATTCTCAAAATTGCGAAGGAAAAAGGGGAGAGAGAGAGAGAGAGAGAGAGAGAGAGTACCACCTTAGTGTGCTACTTCCAGTCAACCATTGTGCGATGGTGCAGTTAACATTAAAAAATTTTGCACTGTCATATTACCGAAAACACATAAAAAAGTATAAAAGCATATATCAATCGGTTGCCATTTCACCCAAGGTCAAGGCATTAGTATGTATTCTCTATATAATAAAACACCTTCATGCCCAGTTTGAATGTCCTAGCTTGTGCATCAGTGATTGCCAACCATCATGTAGTAATGTAAAAATCAAGTCAAGAAGGTTTTACAAAGTGGAAGCCAGTCTACATATTCATTTTATAACATTTTTGCAAGTTACACTGGATGAGTTTTGGTGTCAAATGGTAGAACCAAAGAAAGATTTGAAAACTATAGATGTAATGGTAAACATTGAAAATATCTTGTAACTGGATGTGAGGTGGCCAAGGCGACAGGGGATGAGGTTTTTAGAAGGACCGGACTTGCATGGGTAATGGCCAGGCAGGGGTAGTGGATCTTCTTGCTTGTTGGAGAGGCACTCAGGGTAACCACCAAACTGCTACAGTGTGGAGTATGATTCCTATATGTCTCATGTGGTGTATTTGGCTGGAAAAGAGGGGTCAAGAGGTTTGAATATTGGGAACATTCTTTGGATGACGTTAGATGTCTCTTTCTCCACAATTTATTCTAGTGGGATTCTATTATTGTCTTCAATTGGACTAGCTTCCATGCTTTTCTTGTATCCATTTCTTGCTCCTAAGTTGAAATTACCTAGGTGTTCTCTTTGAATACTTCCTATGTACAGTGGCTTAGCCTATTTACATGATTCAATACAATTTTAATTTACCTATGAAAAAACATTGAAAATCCCTTCTGTGTGATATCCAAAGTCGTATTGTGATATTGCAGTGTTAGGTAGCAGTTTTTGGATTGGTAAAAGGAAACGAAAAAGGAAAAAAGCGAAGCATTAAAACATTAAAGAAATCATACATGCATTCAGTGATTAATACATTTTTGGGACCAAGAGAAGGAATAAGATAGAGGTCTCCTTTTCAAATTTCAAAGCACCATTTTTTCTCTTTTCTAGTGATAGAACTAAAAGTCAAACAAAACTAAACCAAACCAAAAATAAAAGGAACAAAATTCAATTCAAGAAATAGCAAGGTAAGAACCAAAAAAAGGAAGTAAATCAGACATATTGAACAAAGCTAAGGTAATTAACCATTTCACCTTAATTTTTATGATTATAGAAGAGAATGAGTCAAATAGGGCTTGAACGAAGGTATTATATATTTATTAGAATGAGAGGAAATTAACTCCAAGGGGTTGGCCCAAGTGGTGAAGGCTTTGGTCTTGGGGTATCACTCCCTTCAAGGTCTAAGGTTTAACACCTCAAGGCTGTAAACAATCCTTTGGGGCCACACTCTTCGGTGAAAAGCCAGCGATCTAACCAATTTCGTGTAGAGAAACTTCCGAGGGTGCGGTGCATAGGACCGGGGTTTACTCTGCAGGGGTGGGTCCGAAGGGCCGTGCCTTGGAGAGGTTCCCCGAAATAAATAAAAAAAGTATGGAGCAGAAATTAGTGACTTCTTTCTGAACTCTAAATCTAATTTTTAGTAGAAAACGATAGGTGGATGTAATATTGTCCCTGTTTCTAAAAAGGCTTGGATGAGCAAGATACTGAGTGTAAACGAAAAGATGAGTTTAGAGAATTTTTGTTAAAAAGGAGTCCAACAATCTGAATAGGAAGTAGGAACCCAACTAGCTCTACCCTCGGAACATACTTCCTCACAAACATAGCATGTCCATTACAAACAAAATAGATCAGAAAGAACAAGTATGCAAACTAGAAGCTAGCTATGGTTTAATGAAAATTGTAGTTGTTTGATATCACCACGCATTTATTTGATCTTTTGAATGAAGCAAATTGCCAGTAGAACCCCATTCATAGGATGATCAGAACATTCTCTTAAAATCAAGGGAGCCAAATGTAACTTAAAAAGTAGATAAAATGCATGCTGTGTAGCACAGTTGGCACGCCCTCAAATTCTTGGAGGAAAATCCATTGAGACACAATCTTAATATCCACATAACATTCACGCAACCAAATCTTCTTAGTTGGCTCATCAAATTTTTCTTCTCTTTCAAAGCATCAAAACACCATCCTCTTCGCAAATTTAGAAAAATAGCCTCTATCTGCTTTTAGAAAATACTGTCAATCCATCATAAAAATGTGGCATCCACGAGTATATATATCAAAAGGGATTTTTGATATATTTTGCAATCCAAATAAATTCAAGGGATTTCTACTTATCAAAAAATAAATAAAAAAATCATGGGATTTCCAGTTAAAATAGTTTTAGTTGACTATGGAAGTAAAAAGAGAAAATCATTTCTTCAAAAATAAATCGCAGGTACCAAACAAGAGCGACTCAAACTTCAACTAATCATTCTTTCGAACCCAGTAATTTGACAAAACTATTTTCTCTCAGAGACTTGCCCCTAAAACACCGCAAGCTAGCACTAAAAATGCACCCCCTCAGCGCCGGCGAATGAGAATAAAAACACAAAGTGCACATGCAGAGCTAGTTAAAAAAAGTCCGCATTAAAATGGATTTTTGTTAACCTAAACGATCACAAAATCTTAAGACCCACACCCTTTCCCTTTCGCACACAATCACACCACCACCGCCCCCCCGCCCCCGCCCCCCCCCCCTGCCCCCGGGGCGCGGGCCCGGAGATAAGAATTCATTCTTAAGCAAACCTAAAACATGCTAATAAAGCGCATGTAAAGAATCCGAAGTATCAAAGATGAAAACTCACAGAGATTTAAAACCACACAAAATGGTAAAATTACAATATGCAACGTATAATATTTACAAAGAAAAGAAAAACACACTAACCAGATAGGATTGAGGCCCGAAACCTGCAATAACCAGAAACAGCTCCGCAGCGCCCCAGTCCTTTCCAAACCAATATTCACAAAGCCAAGGAGATAAATATATAATTTTTCAACGAGCCAAAGCTTATCTGCGAAAGTCAGTGACACCCAGTTGAGATCAAACGCACTCTCATGAAATAAATCAGCAAAGAATATAGATTAACCAGCGATCTTAAACCCTACCAATTGCAAACAAAACCGACAGTTTTGTTAAAATAGTAAAGGAAAAACCATACCCACTGTGGGAGAAAAGCTTAGGGAACAAAAACCAGTTGAAAAGACCCACCAAAGAATTTTGATATTCTGCTTCCAAAAGTAAGAGGAGAAAAAAAAACCGATAACTGAAAATCAGGAGGAAAAAAAATCTTACCCCATAAATAGGCAACGCTTTAAAAAGAGTCGGAGAATACGAAAAATGAAGATAAAATAGTCGAAGAACCAATAGAATATAGAAGTGACTGTTTGTCTCTACAGAAGAATCAGGAAATGAATCTGGCGTGGAGATCTTTCTAAGCAATGAAGTAGTGGGTGATATTGGTAAGAAATATATTTAAAGGAAAATTCTATAGAACGTCCTATCATTTCATTCTCATCTCATAAATATGGAATGAGACTTTTATTACCCTTGTTTAATTTTAAGATTAAAATTTAAAATTTTAAAAATTTTTCATTTTATCATTATAATTTTTTTAAATTTTTATATAAGATAAAATAAATAATTTAATTTTTTTAAATTTCAAAATAAATATAATATTAAAAAAATATATTCTAACAATATTTTATTCAATTTTAATCTTATCTCATCTCATCTCATTTTTTAAAATAAACGAAATTTAAATGATCATTTATTATATTTTTTATTATCTAATAATAATAAATATATTACCTATATCAAAATAATTTTAAAATAATTAAAAGTGGCTGCATAAAAGGTATAAAATATAATAATGCTATATATATAGTCTTTTTGTGCAGCTTGGGAATTCTCCTTTTGAATAAAGCGAAGGTAATTATTAAAAAAATAAAATTTTTATATGTATTCAAAATTTATCCACGTTTTATAAAAAGAAATATGCCAAAATTAAACGTTTCGATATTATCATTTCAGGTGAAACTATATACGCGATCTTGGGCAAAAAGAATGAAAAGTGTAAACTTAAAAAGAGTGAAAACTATAAGAGCTTTAGTAGTGGCTTAGAAGTTTGGCCAAATTTTAATTAGGAAATTCAATTTCATAAATTTAATCAACCACTTTTCAATAACATCAAATAACAAACTCTTCAAATCTATTACTATTATATTAAAATATTGATTTTATCATTTTCATTTATTTTAGTCCTAATTGTATTTGGAATATTTATTCATTATTAAAAAAGTACACATTAATTTTCTAATGTTCATATTACTAACGGATATAATTTTGTAACGGTCTTTTTTTTTTTTTTTTTTTATAACGGTCATAACTTTCTCTGCGAAATCTTTTTATTTTTTTCTCATTTTCTTCCAATGGATCGTTCGTTTTTTCACAAAATAACATTTATCGATTAAGATTCTAATGAAGAATTTGAGATAGCAACCCAATTTGTTCCGGAAGAAGAATGATCAAGCTCACGTGGTTCTTCTAAAAAATCACGTAAATTCATCGGGCGCGATTGATTGCAAGTCCACCAAAATCTTTTTCGCGGCTATTTTGCTAATCCTATCTCACAAATACTTTTGAATGAGATTTCGAATAAGTCATTCTCTATTTATTCCAATCCAAGCTATGATAGAAGTTCATGAACCTTATTTTGTCAAAAAACGAGATGGTTATGGAAGGCTTGGTTTTCTTCCCCTCAAAAGATTATAGCTTCTCTAAGAATGCTTGCATATCATGTCATGATTGATTTTATAGATGAATACTTGAAGATTGGAGAAACTACTGCATAAAAAAGCCTAATTTTTTTTCTCTCAAAACAGTTGTTTCAATTTTTTGTGAAGAGTACTTAAGGAAACCTAATAATGAAGGCATTGCTAGATTGCTCGCAGTTGGTGAGAAACATGGATATACAAGTATGTTAGGGAGCATCGATTGTATGCACTGAAAATGAAAGAACTGTTCTATGGGCTTTAGTGCTCATACTTTTTTTTTTTTTGACAGAGTGGTTTGCTTTTATTGGTAGACAAGCAAGGCCAAATGTGCCACAAAAAACAAAAAATAAAGTAAGATCTTTCTAGAGGATAGCAGAAATTATGATGAGATAAAAATTTAGCGAGTTAACTTCTATTGAACTCACTCTAGGACATGGGGCAAGTTCTTGAAGATAAGATGATTCTAACCGAAAAACAAATTTCTAACCAAAATTCTTTCAATCCATATACCATAACCAAAAAAAAAAAAAATTCATGCCATGTTCAAACAACATGCACAAAATCCTTCAATATACACCCATCAAAACATCCATGATCATGCCATAAGTTAGCACATTCACCTTGCACTCTGTCTTCACCATCCTTCTATGCATCTCCAAAGCTAGACCAATCTCGTGCATTTTACAAAATCCATCAATAAGAGCCTCATATATGATCACATTCTCTCCAAGTCTCTTCTCACTCAATCAAAAAGTTGAAATGCACAATGAACCCTACCATCATTACACAAACCCTTAGCCAAAGTACCAACTGTCACCAAATCCGGCTCAAAGTCCCTCTTCGTAATCTCCCCAAATAGCCCAAATCCATAATCCACAACATTCAAATTGCAACACTAATTAGGCCCCGTTTAAATAGTGAGATGAGATGAGATAAGATGATTTTAGATGAAAGTTAAAAGTTGAATACAATATTATTAGAATATTATTTTTTAATATTATTATTATTTTAGGATTTGAAAAAACTGAATTGTTCATTATATTTTGTGTGGAAATTTGAAAAAATTATAATGATGAGACGAGATATTTCTGTATCCAAACGGATCAAAACATGGAAATAAATGGTAGACTTCAACGTGGGCTGGAAAAAATCTGAAATCCAGAAACATATGGAAATAGAAAAGGGTCTGGAAATAAAGAACAGAAAAAGAAAAAAGAGGAGAGAGAATGAGAGTCGGCGACGATGTGGGCTTACCGGAAGGGGTTGACAACGACGATGGTTGCAAGCGGTGACGGTGGAGACTTCAATGTTGGGCTGACAACGACTGTTTTAAAGAAAGAAGGCTATGGCTGTTCTTCAGTTTTTGGGAGCTCTTCAACATGTTTGGGAGCCTTTTCCATGAGATGCTTTATGGTGGAAGAGCCTTTCGTGCGCGATGAACATACAAGCAAGAAGCAATCTTTTATGCATGAAAAATTAATTGGCCAGTGAAAAAGGGAATGGCTAAATTTATTGTACATTTCTTGAGTTTGATGTAGTTGGTTTGTAAGTAACATAGCCAAAATTTGACTATGACTATCTCACTACTAGTGCTCTAAGATACGCAATTAGCTATTACCTTTAGCTATTCAAGAATATAGGGAGTCATAAAAAAATACTAGATAGTCTTAGAATTTCTGGTAGATTTGGATATATAGTAAGTTGATATGAAAGTTGAATAAAATATTATTATAATATTATTTTTTAATGTTATTATTGTTTTGATATTTGAAAAAATTGAATTGTTTATTGTATTTTGTGTGAGAATTTGAAAAAATAGTAATGATTAGATGAGATGAGATGAAATGCTTTTTGTAGCCAAACCAAGCCTAAGACTTTGTTTGTTTTCACAAACACATTTGATATCATCTCATCTCATTTAATCAGTACAACTTTCTCAAACTTCCAAATAAAAAAAGAAAAATCAACTATTTTAAATCCCAAAACAAAAATTATATTAAAAAATTATATTCTAACAATACTTTATTTAACTTTTATCTTATCTCATGTGTGTAACCAAACTAGACATTCTTATGCATTCTTCTGTTAAAAAAATATGGGTCCATAAGTAAAAAAAAAAATTTATGTCAAACTCAGATTTATCTACTTTTTTTAAAATGAGTACACAAGACTTGCATATTCTATAACTGCAAATATAATTTCTCCTTAACAAAAATTCAAAATCGAGCGAACTGATTCGATCAAATTAAACCAAACCAATTGGTCCAGTTTTAAGCTTAATCTCATCGGTTTTAGTTCTTCTAATTTTTCTCTTTGATTTTGGGGTTTGTGTTTTCTACCCGTGCATCGTTTTGAAAAAAGTCAAATACACAATTAAATTAATTTTTTCATATGAGTCACATATTTAACCACTTTTTTTAAAGCAAGCGTGCGGATCTTGCACATTTGGATTGCAAATATCATTATTGGAACATAAATTATGTGTTTACTTTATGTTACATACACATTATAAAGATAATAATTTTAACTAAGGGTGTAAAAATTCCGATCTGGATCAAACAAACTGATTTCGGTTGGTCAAGACCGGATCGAATAAGGAATCGATTAGTCTCAATCCAAGGAAGTAGTGAAATTCAATTTTTGGTCAAGTCTTGGGGTGGGATTTTTTCACCACGAATTGGACTGGATTGACCAAATATATTATATAAGTTTTTAAATATTTTTTTGTATGATATTTTATAATTTTTAAAGTATTTATATAAATTGAAAACAATTAATTATGTAATTTTCTTCTAACCTAATTGTTTATGCTTGGATTATATTAAATATTAATGTTTAAGACTTTTATGATAGGGTATTAACTATTAATTATTGATAATACACATAATATTAACATTATTAATTTATTTTACTTAATTAAAGCACTTAATTAGTTAAGTGTATACTTAGTTAGCCAACTTAGATTAAATCATTCACTTAATTATTATTTTATCTTATATAAATGTTTTGTCAAAAACTTGAAAAAAGACCCGAATCGGATCGAAACACCTTGATAAGACTGATCAAACCGAACCAAAGCAATCCAGTCTTGTCCAAAGGCCTTATCGGTCTAGTCTAGACCAGACTTTTGCTGGACCAAAAACTCTATTAGGTCCAAAATTTTCCCCCAAGATCAATTGGACTGAACTGATTACACCTTTAGTAATTCCAGTGGATTTGGAAATGAAGGAAAGAATATTGAAAGAAGTGTAGATCCCCACTTTACGAGGATGACGTTGGTGAAAAGAAAATACTTGGCCCAGAATAGTTGCAGGAAGTTAGTGAATAGGTTTTGTTAATAAGAGAACGAATGTAGGCGCTTAGCACATGCAAAAGAGCTATGTTGACAGAAGGAGGAGAAATCTAGAATTCTTAGTTGGCTATTGGGTATATGTCAAGGTATCACCCATGACATATTGGTGAAAGAGAAAAGTTGAATCCACAATACGTAGGACCTTATGAGATTGTAGAAAAAGTTGGCTAATAGCTTATCAGTTAAGCTTACGTGTAGAATTGCAAGGGATACATGATGTGTTTCATGTATCTTCCCTAAAGAAAAACTTTGGAGATTAGCGACTGGTTGTGGTTGACCTAAGTCATATTCAGCTTCACATAAATTGTTCTATAAAGAATGTCCAGTGCAAATTGTCGACTGAAAAGATCAAGAGGTGAGGAATCGAAAGATACCCTTGGTCAAGGTACTTTGAAACAATCCCAATTTTCAAGAAGCTACCTAGGAGAGAGAAGATTCAATGAAAGCTAGATACCCTCACTTGTTTGTAATGTAGTTAAAAGCATGGGGGATTGGTTGATATTGATTCAAACTTAGTGAGTTATTCTCGATTGTATTCTTGGGTATCAAAGCAATAAATGTGTTTGCTTGATTGTCACTTTTGATTGATTTTTTGTTGTATTATGCTTATACCCTTAATAACAGGAGATGGCACATATAGAACAATCGCGCATCTATCTATGTTATCAACAGCCAGGATTAGAAGTATGTGAGAGAGCCTAGGCAAAAGATCATACAAGAGAGGCGAGATAGAATGTTTGCGCCTCATTGGTAACAAATGGAGAAGTTTGAGCACTTTCTTACTCATGTGATAGATGTAGATTTTAGAGGAAATATTTTCTTACGACAAGCATTGCCACAAAAGGAACGACAATCTCCACATTACCCACTAGTTTGGAGCAATGTCACGAGATTAAAAGTATTAGACATTAATCAGGAGGCAGAATTGATCCATGTTGCAGAAATCCAAGCTTGAAGGGACATGACACTCGAAGCATCTAACTCTTCGTTTGATAGTCTTCATGTTCGCGAATAAGGTCAACCGGTGGAAGATGATGAGGCTACTATAGAGCATAAGTTGAATGAATTAAGGGCAAACAGGTATTATGATCTTAATGTTAACACAATTTTCTACCTCTCACAAGATTTAGTAACCGAAAAGGAAGAAGAAGTGCCATCACCTTCTTCATTGGAGGATTCGACTGTAGCTAGTAGAGATAGTGCTTCAAGTGAGCTAGTACACCTCTTGTTTTAATTCTGTCTTTTTTATCAACTCAGTGCCGATTCTGAGGATGAAATCTTTTCTTAAGCTAGGTTCTTTAGGTTGATATTTAGTTTTTACTAGAGACTAAGTGAGTAAAGATCCAAGGTCCATGGAATTAGAACCTGATAAGGTGGAATTAATTTTTGTCTTTTGATGACTAGTGAGTAGGCGCTCAAAGGCTAAGGAAAGGCCTCAGGCCCTAATAATTTTTGCCCACCAAGAGGAAAAGGGCTTGAGAAGGCCCATTAGGGTTTCTAGTACATTCATACTCTGTGTTTGCTTTTTGTTAAATTTGCTGAGATTTCTTGAAATCTCACTGTGGTAACTTCTACTACCATTCTCCCTGGAATGGTAGAAGTTGTGATAGGATTAGAAATTAGCCAACAAGATGGGTGATTGGACCTACATGATCAAGGATTGGTACACTACTGAAGCTTGCTATAGTATAGTTGACACCCTCATGGAATCCACTTTGCTTTTGCTTAAGGATATTCAGGACCACCTAGATAGAGAATATGTGCTGCATTAGACCATCAAATGGGAGGAAGCCCTCACCTTCGATAACCGATTTGAGAATATAGACCATTATGCAAAGATCATCTCAAAGTGCCTAACAAAAGTTCATGTTCTTATGAAGGCTCATTGGGGGCTCAATTAGTGTCGATGACTATTTAATGATTACTATGTTAAGAACAATATTTTTACAGATATTTGGAAGGGGCAAGGTTTTGTGACCCCCACTTTGTATTTGCAGATTTCAAAAACAAGTACTTTTGGGATTAATAGTATTTTATTTGGTATCATATTGAAATTTCTCAAACCTTTTTTAGTTTAAATTATTTCGTTGCGATTACTACATATTGCTAGAAACATGTTAGTTACATTGCATGTTAACTGTCATGAACGAGAGATGTGTGACTTTTTGTTACATATTCCTATGTTTCAATCTCCATCAAATTCCAAGCGAGATCTAGGGGCGTCACACAATGAGAAAGGGACATCAAGGGGAAGGGAAGAGAAGAAAGGGTCTTAGTCTAGAGGTCAAAACGATGTCATTTTGCCCTTTGTTTTTGTTTTTGTTTTTGTTTTGAGCTGGCGAGCTTGATTATGTTCTAGGGCCGAGCTTCTAATAGGATGGTCATGACGGATTGCATGATAATTTTCAAGCCCCTCGATCTAGATGGCCATGAAAAGGTTGTGAGGAATAATTTGAAGGTGATAAAAAAACTTCAATGACCTGATTGTAGATGACAGAGTACAGATGTGGAAAGAAGGGAGGAGGATCGAGCCTAAAGACCTTTTTGACATTTTCATTTCACTTCATTAGGATAATGGAAAGCCATTACTATCAGTAATAGAAATCAACACACAAATCATTGTAGAGACTTTAACTATATTTATGACCTTACTAGAACAATATCACACAAAATGTATTTGGAGGAAATATCATTAATCGAAATAAACATATAAAAGACATGGAACAAACTAACAAACATCTAAAAAATAAAAAGCACAAAGTTTGAAAAGAAACCCAAATAATAAGTGGGGCCTAATAGGTGAAGTCCCAAATAATAATTAGGGCCCAACAGGCCAAGCCTTTGAAGATGGTTTCATGCTAAAGGAAAACTCAACAGAAATATGATGTATGATTAGTTGTTTCCAATGAGGCAGTCAATGGCAATGTTCTCTTTCACATCCATCTATGCATGTCCATAGCTCTTAATCAATGAGTTGTAATGTTTCATGCAAAAGGAAGAAGTATGTGAGAATTGAGTCTCAAAGAAGCGTAGAAGCCATCAAATGTTGCGACACGTCAATGGGATGGACGTGTCTACAGCATACATGGCAGGAGGGATTAAAAGGCCGAGAGGCTGGAGGTGGGTAGGTGCATGACTATCGATGGTGGATAAAAGGTAAATAATCTATTTTGCTCAGGTTTCTTATCATTGTGAGAATACATTGTTGCTCGAATCCTTACATTTTATACTTGTATATATTCACTATTATTACATGCATTATATAAATTGTCAGGGTTTTTAACTTACTAAGATTCTCAAAGTCTTGTTGTGGTAGTCCCACTACAATTTCGTTCCTTAATACGAGAGCCTTTGATGTAGATGTGGGCGATGAGGGTGTGTATGATTAAGAAGACCCAATGCAGTCCAAGGAGGGAGAAGAGGGATCTATCCTCGTTTGGCTATCCTTGCTATTGTTGCTATATTTGAACTACTTATTAACCTCTAAATGCAATGTTTTTGCCTCCACATACATCAATTGTATATAGGATATATTGCATAAATGTTTATCGATTTATGAAAGGCTCCCAATTTTCTTTGACTTTTCTTTGCCACAAGTTTAATCAAGATGTCATCTAGTGGAACAAAATGTAGTCGATCAGAGGGAACATCCACCAACACAAAGCTGGCCTACCAGGTCCATACTTGAAAATAAATTTATCCATTAAATTTCTTTCGAGTCGTTACACTTTGCAACTCGTTCAGCAAGAGAATGGATACGAGGCTCTCGTGAAGCAGATAATACCAGAGGATGGTATTCCCAACGAGAAAGTACGTTGGCTAATTATCGACGACAGAGCTCCTCCTTATCATGACAGCTAGGCCATCAAGCAAGTTGACTGCAAAGCGTTCTTTCGGATGTTGGTGCTCATTTTCTCATACAACATTGATCTGAGGAAGCATACGACAGACTTCAACGTGGATCAGACTAGATTTTTTTTCACGATTGGCTAGAGGCTATCAGATTGATCTACCTTTGTATTACCTTACTCAGATTCGATCTAAGTCTCAGTATTTGGCTGAAAGTAGTCTGCCATATACGTTGATGATCTCTAGACTACTTGTATGGTAGTCAACCCCCAACCATTTTGTCTTACGTATTGGGTGATTCAAAGTTAGATGTTGTTGATAGGTTCCTACAAGAATGATGAGATACACGACTGAAGCAAGTACGTACTAATTTACAGGAGACGACTCAAGAGAGAATGAAGAAACAATACGACCGAACACAGAGAGAAAGAGTTTATTGCAGGCGATTAGGTATACTTGAAACTACAATCGTACAGGCAAGCTTCACTGGCCAAAAGGCATATTCTCAAATTGGCACCAAAATATTATGGACCTTACCAAGTCCAGGAATGTGTCGGCAAGGTTGCTTATCGATTGGAGCTACCAGAGGACTTTAAATTACACCCAGTTTTTCATGTCTCCCTACTGGATAAGGCTTTGGGGGAAGGGATAGTCGCACATAGCTAGGCAACACCCGAGGTTGAGAGTAACGCATGAAGGTTACAACCAAATCCATAGCCGTCTTGGATACAAGGAACCGCAAAGGGAATGTTGAGGTTTTAGTTCACAGGCAAGGTTTGTCTCATGCAGATGCCACCTGGGAGTCCGTAGAAGAAATGGTGTTGTGAAATCCTTATTTCACCCTTGAGGGCAAAGGCATTGTTACGAGGGAAGGAATGTTACAGCTAGAGACAACAAAGGGCGGTGAGCGACATTACTTAGACAACTAGAACTCTAGGAAGAGAAAATTACGTTAGAATTAGCATTCCTTATCTAATAGTAGTACTGTTCATTATCTAATAGTATTTGGTTGGTACTTAGGTAGTAGTATTTTATATTTATAAGAGTTGTAGTGGTTCGGAATTATTCATACTACTACAGTGTCAGTTTAGGGTCAGTATTTGTTATTCTATCTTAATGTAGCCTCTATAAAAGGGGAGTCTACGATCTAATAAGATTCATTGAGAATTTCGCATCAAGCTGTTGTTTGAGAGGCCTAGGCTACCTCTCATCAGCCTACCCATAAGCGTAACTTTATTTTCAAGGAAGAGAACAAAAGGAAGAATAACCCGCCTAGTTTTCCAACCCGTCAACCTCAAACGTGTTGTGTAACCCAGGCTCATAACAATGTTATTTGCAAGACTTCTATAGGGATTTACATGGAGCATTCCGCCCAATATGGAGAAGAATATTGACGTCACCAAGAATGAACAACTCTTATTGGCTAGACCCTAGCTTGTGTTTGCAGAACCACATGACTTGCCTGCCCGTTTGTACCTAGCGACTTGATGAAAGAAGTGATCCCGGCTAGATTTCTTTCGGGATTTAGGGTGCATTGCTTGGTGCTTTATTTTACGTTATTTTATTTTTTTCTCTTCAATCTGCCTTACTGTACATAAATAATTTATAATTGTGGAAGCTTCAGTCTTCTTTTATTCTCTTATCTCTTTTAATTATGATCAAATTCCTGTCACTGCTAGAAACTGGGGCTTTTATTTATGCAAGAACTATTGCTTGCAACTTTGGTTATTAGTCGTCCCAATGGAGAAAATCTAGATTGGCTTTGGAATGAACGCTCAGACAACCTAAGTAGCTATATAGCATGCAACAGAAGAGACAAGTAACACATATGATTAACAGATAAATCCCAGATGCTCTAGTAATAAAATGACCACACCCCACACAATTCGTATAGCACGATATATATATATATATATGAAGAGACAAGTTTACGTGATCTTTGCAGACAATTCTCCCGCGATCTTAACGGTGCATAATTCTTGCTCATTTTGTAGAGCTAGCTAATGTTCCGTTGTATAATTTCCATGCAGGGCTGAAAGTTTTCTGAACCGGACGGAAAAACCCAACTGAATAGAATGGTACTTTCCGTCGGTCCGGACCAATATTTACTTCAGTCACTTTCAATCCTACCAGTGAAATTTTTTTCGATTTTCGGTCCGATCTCAATGTGTGGTTTTTTCACTCCGGACCGGACCAGCTGAATATATATATTTAAATATTTTTTTATACATATGATCTTATATAATAGTTGTATAAGTTTAAAGTTAATTATTTAGTTTTCATCTAGCCTATCACTGTTGATAATATAAAATATTATATATACAATTACCAATATGCCATCAACTAACTAATATATTACATGAATCATGATAAATCATAATATTATATATATGCAATGATACATACTCTACTATCTACACCTAATTAAAGTAATTAGATAATTTTTTTGTAAGATACTTAAGTTGCAAGTAAGTATGAAATATCTATAATCAATGATAATTATTCATTAACTATATATAAAATGTCAAAATTTTAATATAGGCCATTATGCATTAAATATCATAATACATTTACATACTATTGAATATTGAGTACTAAGTTAGCAACTATAAATATCGTAAATTTAATTAAAATTTATTATTTTTTTAAGTGATTTAGTTACATAATCCACATTAAATAGCTCATTTAATTTTAATTATACTAATTGAAATAATTTTTGTATTAATATATCTGCCACAAATAGAATAGGAAAAAATGTTCCTAACTCATGAAAATGTTGCCGTTTAGAGTGAAATAAGATCTAAATGGTCCCGTTTAAATCCTATAACATACAACAACTGAGAGTTGAGTTGCATGAAACGGCATCATTTCACGCAACTCAATTTTTTTTAATTACCCGTGTATTGAAATGGTTTTGTTTAGCTTTATTTTCAATCAATTGAAACAATGTTGTTTCAAAACATGCCCCGTGATGTAACGAGCCTCCCCTTCACTCAATCTCTCATTCTCCTACTCTCTGCTCGATACAAACCATACAGCCTAACATGTTCCCGTCGTAGCTTCCAGCCCCTCCACTGCACGCTGCCCCTGCATCTAAGGTACAAAATCCCAATTGATGTTGTTCCTTGGAAAAAAAAGTCCAAAAAACTTGAATTTTGAAAGTTTAACCCAAGTGATTTAATCACACGACTTTGGCCACGTTCTTGCCTGATCTTCACCTCTCTCTATATTCATCTATTTCTTATAACCCTAATTTCATAAAATAATCCATTTCTGCAACTCCTAGGTCCCAGCCCCTCCGCCGCATCTAAGGTACCAAATCCACCAAATCAGAATGTTTTTTTTCTTTATTTTTTGTGAACAAAATAGATGCCATATTAACTACTACTCTACATATATAATGATATAGTACTTGGTAATTGATATGAGAAGCATGTAAATGTTGAGTGAATTATGTTAACACCATAGTAATTAGTAGTATGCCACTATTTGTTGTTAATATGAATTATGTTAAGTGAGTTATTGTTGCTAGTATATTGATTTATGTATGTTAATGTTAATGTGAATTAGTATTATGCCACAGTTTGTATGCTAATGTTAATGTTAAGCAAGTTATTTGTTGTTAGTATTTTTTAATTTCTATTGTTAGTAATTAGTAGTATGTTGATCTGAATTATGTTAATTTTTAATTGATTATTTTCTAGATGGACCCTTCAAAAGAAATGCAAGTGGAAGACTCTACCGCAGATAATGCAAAAG
This sequence comes from Pterocarya stenoptera, assembly GCA_003123785.1. Lineage (NCBI taxonomy): Eukaryota > Viridiplantae > Streptophyta > Magnoliopsida > Fagales > Juglandaceae > Pterocarya > Pterocarya stenoptera. The sequence goes on from QEOT01005511.1 coordinate 311,938, forward strand.
ATTCAACACAAGGGCAAGGCATTCTTTCACTCCCACCCATGTGAGTATTAAATTGAGTAGTAGTAGACCTAGTGGTATGCGTAGAATTTAGTCAATGGTTTGGGATCACTTCGCAACAATACCAAAATGTGATCCAAATAAACCTAGGTGTAACAACCCATTTTTCTCTCGATTGGTCACGAGTCTCGTCTACACATTTTAAATATTAAAGTTGTATTTTTAAATATAGCGGTTGATTTTTAAAGTGCTCCCAGTGTTTTAAAGCCTCAAAATATTTTAAATGTCTAAGAAATATTTTAAATGGGTTTTAGTATTATTGGACCAAGCCTAATTTTAAAGCAAGTCTTTTTATATTGTGAAGCCCCAAAAATATTATAATTGTAGACAAATCATTTCATCTAAATGATTTTATTTATTTAAAAATATTATGAGATTTAAATTATGTTAAAAACTCTATTTAATTTGATGGTTTTATTCTCTTAAAAATGTTTAGCAAACTTCATCATTTTATATTATGATGAAAAATTATGTTTTTAGAATTAGAGTAGGGTTTTAAATTAATAATATTGTGTTTCTATTTTAATTTCTCTTTATTTTAGTTAGTTTATTTCAATGTTTAATATCCACCGTTGGATCTAGGTTAAGAATAATAGATGAAGGGCCTAGATTAAATACCTAAGAGGAAACTCTAGATCCCTTATTTTCCCTTTTCCCTTTCTCTCCTCCCTCCCTTCAGCAGCCGAGGCTCCTTCTCCCCGATTCCCTATCTTCTCTCACATGCTCCGCCGCGGCCCACCGTAGCCCAGCCGTGCCACCACTGTCGGCACCACCACGTCGTTAGTTACAAACTTGCCCACGTCGATCTCCTCCCCCACGGGTCTCTCTCTCTCCCTGCAGCAAAGCCGAATCCTATAGCTCTTTCTCCCTTGATTTCTCTACAAGCAACCCTGCCACCGCCAGCCACCAGCAGCTCCCCCTCATGCCGGCAACCACTCCCATGGACCCAAGCCACCATCGAAGTCCACAAGGCAGCCCCCTTGTAACATCCCATATCTGGAGGTCCAGAGAGTTAGCTCTTGTAACCTACCATCATCTTCCATAATATATTTAAATCTATACACTCTAATATTCCATCAAAAATACAAAATCCATTTATTCAAACCAAAATATATCCACCAAGACACTAAATAATTACCTCAGAGAAATAAATTAGAAATCCACACAATCTCAAAATTTTCACGACTTACGATATCAAAATAACATAAAATCATAAATTAAACTAAAAAGACTCCCATATAAATACTTGTATCCTTTACAAACATCAAACTTCTCTAACACAGGTTACTTTTGCTTGCCAGTAGGACCATCATAATCATCTGAAAAATATTGTGAAGATAAGAGTAAGTTATCAACAACTCAGTAAGTAGAGAACATATACTAGTATGTAAATATGAGCATTTTTCAAAAATTCAGAATGCAGAACAAAATATATTACCTTCATAATACAAATTTAGAAACATTTACTTTCAGAATGCGAAATCAAAACAGGATACCAAAAGTTTCAGAGTGAAACTTCTAAAAAACTTTCTTATTCAAAGTCCAATAGCGTATTAAAATCTGAGACCTCATCTTCATAATATTGGAGCATAACATCGGGATAGATAATATGTTTAACCCCCGTGGTAGGGTTATAAACCACCATTGTAACTTGTAGAATGGCTTTATCCACTATTATAACTCGTGGTTGGGCCGTATCCACTATTATAACACGTGGTTAGACTGTATTCACTATTATAACCCGTGGTTGGGCCATAACGGAAACCGAGTAGAACATCAGAATCAGACTTAATTAGAATACAAAATCAGAATCTCATGCCAAGGTTTTCAAATGTCACAACATATCTAAATAGAGTATTGAACAAATTCAGATATTTCACATATTCAAAAACAGTTCCAAAAAATTTTCGCATCACATGCACAAATTTTCATAAATTTTATATTCACTCTTTTTGAGTAGTTCAGAAAACAGAAAACACAAAATTAACTCATGTCTATATCAGTCATGACAAAAAATATTTCCTCTTATACAGCTTTCATGCATATGCAGAACAAATATCTGAGCTTGTTTTCAGATTTCATTTCAAAACAAGTATGTATATTTTCAAATCAACCTCGTTTCATTTTCTTTTTATGCAAAGCCTAGTATAAGAACCCCGCTTATCTGGACTTCTTAACTTTATAAATTTTCCTCCAATAATGCTGAACAACTATAAATTGTCACTTATAAAATAATCAAGTAATTCCCGTAAATTTTCAATCCAACACTAATTTCAATATTTAAGCCCAAGATAATCTATTTTAATTCCTCAAAACCTCAAATTCTCCTAACCCTAAAATATCATTATTTTCCAAATTTCTCAATATCCATAAAATTCTCTGACTATTAAACTATAAGTTATTTCTAAAACTGCATAATAATAATAGTAATAAATACAACTATGCCACAAAATACATTTCTTGTTTAAAGATTCATTATAACAAAACTAATTAAAATTGAAGAGCAAAGATTTCATTTAATAAAAATAGACTAATTAGTTTTTCTTTAAAGAGTTCAAAATAAAATCTTGCACTACTATGTACTTCTAAAATATATTAATACTAATAATATTTCTCAAATCTTTATATACTTACTATTATAGTAGGTTCTTGTATTAAAAACAAAACCCACACAAAGTGAGTATAATATATAAAGACCAAACATGGCCCATGTATAACTAATCTAATGGTAAGGGTATTTTAGGAAAAGCTCCAAGCTAGCCCACGTATAGCCAAACTGACCAAAAATAGTTTTTGCATGGAATTACAACTTCCTAGCTTATAACTACGTAGCACGATCGAGAAAGACACATGCTTACCGAGAGGGAAGAATAAGGTAAGATGGCATAGGGAGCTGGTTGAGGTGGCAATGGTGGGGACGGTGGCAAGGCATTGGGAGAGAGAGAAAATGATGAGTGAGAGGGAGATAATGTGAGAGAAAGAGAGACGGAGGGAGAGGCAGTGGAAAAAGATCGGTGTGGCTTACCGAGAGGAAATGGGTGCTTGGGGGTTACGTGAAGGTGGTCGATGATAATCTCTGTGTAGGTGGTAATGGCGTAGAGGAGCTGGCAGCTTGCGGAGGAGTCGTGCCTAAAGGAAGAGACGTGCTCTATTTTTGTTGGTGCAAAATAGAGGCTTGTGCGGCGTTGCTGCGTATAGGAGCAAGGGAGGCTCACGGTGGGGCCACTGGGTGGTTTCGCGGTGGCTGGCAATTAAAAGAAGATGGTGGTGCGGGTTGGTCATTGGTCGTGCGTGGATGGGCATGTAGTGCTCTCACAAGGTAGTTCCGTCGTGCGCTTTGGGCTGGGTTCATGGAACGGTCGGTGGCGCACGGTGTTGATGGGCTTTGGGGTGGCGGGCCTGTTGGATGCAACCGAGGCTAAGGATGATGCTTGATGGTCGCTGGTGCAGCGTGGGTCGTTCACTACAGAGGTACATGGTGAAGATCAAGTGTCATAAGCTCTAATAATTTATACAAAGCATTCAAGAGAAATGCTTCAGATTAAGGCAGAAAATCTTCAACTGTCGAAAAACAAACCATTTCACCGAAAGAGAAAAACAAATGGGCGGTGAAAAAGTGGAAAGGAAGGAATGGAATCACGAGGTGCATGCGGGGGAGAGAAGACCAGCACATGGGGGTAAAAGACCAGCACATGTAAAAGAATTATGCAGTGCATGAGGGTGAGCTTGTCCGCACATGGGAGTAGTGGGTAGGAAACAAAAGAGCTCTAAAATAATGATTATAGTGGGAATGGGGTAAAGGAATGAACGTGTTATATTGCCATTATACTCATTAAACTAAAAATGTTATGTTTATAGAGTGATAATCCTTTTAAAAATAATATTTCATTATGAACTGTTGTAACTATTAAATTTTATTGTTTTTCTTACATATAAATATATAAACCGATTAAAGTCTCCACCCAAAGGCACTATTTCAACCTTTCTATTTTTTCGTCAAATAAATTGCCCTATAAACCGTTTCTAATTTCTCCACTCTAAAATCCAGTCTCTCTTTAAATCTCTCTCCTTTATACACAACAATCCACGCATTGTACAGGTTATAGGCTCGTATAGCTTAATTAAATAGCCCACATACATTCGTAGCTATGCATAAACAAACCCTCGCACACACATTATATACATGCATACCTACAGATCGATAGATAAATGAGGATGTATTCATGTGGTTTATGTTTGGCTTTCAGTTCTGGACCTCTTTTTTTTTTAAGCGTAGCTTTCAATTATAAGTAGTATGAAAAAGATGCAATGATCAGTAATTGTCAAAACTTAGATAACATGCATCTAACATCATGTACAACCTCCTCTTTTTTTTTTTTTTTCCTCAAATCCAGAAAATGCTGCTAGATCCTCTACTAGTCAAAAGTAAGTAGATCGAGCATTTGAATTACGATAAAAAATTACATGCCATCAAGGAACAAAGAAACTTCAACACTCACTACTTTGTCTTGATCAAGATCATTCATGATTTTAAACTTAGGGTTATATATATCTAAAATCAATACTTTGCTCCCAAAGCAATGGAATTGTAGCCCCCGAACGGCCTGCACAACGCATGCAATTAAATTGATAAATAACATGAGATAGCTTAGGTCGATGAAACATGCAATTACCACAACACAATTTTAAACCAAATCCCACATCGCAACCTCTCCCATGCCCAATCCGCATGCAGGGGCTCCTCACCACACAGTCGCATTTTTGAACCACCTCAAGAAAAGCAATCCACCAAAGCCCAGCTAGCACCCGATGCCAAACACCATGGAAACCACCCCCAACAGCCATATTCCCAAACCCTGTTTTGCACTCACAAAAATAGAGCACTCCACCAATGTCATGCATGAGAAACCAGCAACTCGGCCACCACCTAGAGATGCCAACTACGACCTAAACCACCCCAGTAGCACCACTTTTGGGACCTTGGAGGCCATCATATGAAGTGCCTCTCCTATCATGCGTCTCAAGCAACGAAGGGCCAGACCCTAGCACACAAGCGTCTCGCGCAATTTCAGGCGTACCCAACCACCGGGAAGATTCGCTAAGCCACAAGTTCAGCCTCAAGCTCTACCACCTCTGACCAAACCTCCATCCCTATACCTTCCCTTTGTATATAATATGACAGCTTTTAGTGAGGCGACACGCTCTGTTTTAGGAAACCAAAACAGGGAATTACAAGAACTTCACAATTGCATCGGTTGCTTCTCCGCCTCCCACATATGCCCATGCGGTGTTACATCGCCGAAAGTCTCCCTCTATTTTATTTCTGCCAACATCTCCACTGCGAAATCTGGGTTTTTGCTTTTAATTGCATTGGCCATTGGCTGAAAGGGAAGAATTTTCTTTACCATTAAAGATTCTGATATTCCTTGAACACTTACCATTGTTGATGGGGAAAATTGATTTAAGATGATAACGATAAAGGTTTTGTGTTTCTTGTTTTGCTTCAATAGTTACCATGGGTGATGGTTTTCTTATGATATCGTTTGCCGATGAAGGAAAGTGCTTTCAGAAGGTATCGGTAATTCTTTTTTGCTTTATGCTTATCCTTCCTAATACTATGGAGAAAGCGATAGTTTCATAGATGTTCAGATTTATATTATGCTGTTGGGTTGCATCTTTAAATGGTTTGTTTCAGAATCTTGCACTTTTTAAAGGATGTGATCTTCTTCGTGTTAGTTTTTTCTTGATGCATCGTCCATCATCTTCGTTGCCAAATTTGGATTTGATCGATATTTGGTTCCAAGAGATCACAATGACCGGTGAAAGGGTTTAATACCAAAAAATTGAAAGTCAGTATTTGGTTCCAGGTATTCACCGCTTGACGTTTGGTTCATCAACTCCTTTTTCACTGCCTGACTTTTTTAACTTTTAGCCATTGCGTGAATTGGTTGTTAAGCCGAATAGTACAGGCTGAATGCCAAGTCATCAATTAAAAACTTAGCTTTTATATAATCAAATAGATATGTTCTCAAATGAAAATGTCATGAGTAATTTTTTGGTTTAAGAAATCGTTTCCAACCCTAGTATGTGTTGAATGCTATTGCCTATGATTTTATGTTATGTAAATTGCATGTTCTAATATTTTCAAGCCGTAACAAGAAATGTTCAATGTGTTGTCACATGATTACATAGTCCTCGACATTGCATGTTCATACGGTCCAAGACAAGATAAAGAGTTACAAGTTCATGTTTCATGCATTTCAGGTTGTGTACTATTTTTCAACTGAGAATTTGTTAGAGCGAACAAGGGTAGTGATGATTAAAACATTTGCAGTGAAGAGAGTTGACATTTAATTCCTCAACGCCTATATGTGTTGATACATATACAAGCGAACATCTTTACAATGGAGACGTTCCCAATTACAATTTAATGCAAGTTGAACCCAACTAGTTGAAAGTCAACACATCCCATCTAAAATACACAAGCTTAAAGGTTCCAACACCATTCTAACCAAACTAAACAAACACACCTACAAATTCAACCCAAGAACTTATACTTAAAAGCTCATCTCTTCAATTCCAACTTGCATTTAGATTTGTGGTACCAAAATCAATCTCAATAACCACTAGCATCCGTCAAAACTCTAACAGAAATTTACATTATTACCAGTTAATCCACCCAAATAGAAATTTACTTAGTTTGATTACTTCCTTTACTATCAAATATAAAATATCATTTTCAATAGTTTGTTGTACCTATATCATTAGATTTGACAAAATTCATATCCTTGAATTTTGAAAATCCATAGCCTTGCACCTTTTAAGAACAATATTCTAAAGTTTGCATCATCAATAATCTTTTAAAAATAAGATAAGAATCATTTCCTAGAATGTGCAGAAACTATAACCTTAAATTCGATAATATCCATCTCCCCAAAAGCCTACAAAATCTATAACCTTAAATCTAATGATAGTTATTCCCTAAAATCCGCAGAATCTATAACCGCAAATTTCATACAAATCATTCCTTATTAATAATTGGAGATAGAAATATTTTGAAATAAAATATGTGTTTTGGCTATGAACAGTGTCTAGCCAAAGATGGAGAAAGGTTTGGATTTACTGTAACTCATGCGGAGCTCCCAAGTTTTGGCTACTCCAATGCAAAGGGTTTCACTAATATAAAGCAAAAATTTTTAGGCCAATGCCAGTAGGACTGTTCATCTGGATAGGGTTTTTTCCATGTCCGGTTAGGAACCCGGATAATCGGATTCCGGTTCCCAGTTACATGTCTGGGTTTTGGCCCTGATCCAACCCAAGCCAAAACCAGTGTTGCAAAACCCGGACTTGCCCAGTCTAGGTATGAGTTATGTAACCTAGGTATCGGGTTTAAAACCTGATACCCTGGTTTATTTAAAAAACTTACCCATCATCAAAGCAACGCCGTTTTAGAAAAGTAAAACAGCGTCGTTTTATGCTTAGGGTTAAAATTTGCCCCCTTTCGTTTCAACTCTCTCTCTCTCTCTCTCTCTCTCTCTCTCTCTCGTGCCAAACGCAGCCTTCCTCTTGAAATCCTATCTCTCTCTCACTCTTCTTCTACCGATCAAAACTTTGTTCCTCATGGCCGTTATCTTCAACTTTTTCGCTCCGTTGTTGACTTCTACAACCTAAAGTTAGTTTTTCTCCATTTCACATTCTCTCTCTTTGTGTTGGTGCTATTATTTGGATTAGAGTTGTGAGAAAGCATTGTGTTTGAAATGGGTTCTACTACTTTATTGATCTGTAAACTATAATGTCGATTTATTACTTTATATGAGTACATGCTAGATGAATCAAGAGGTAATTAATTTATATATATATAGGTAGTTTCCTTCTTTGATACAAAATCTGGATTTTGGGAATTGAAATTGCATTTACCTTTCTATAACATTGTAGCAAACTTGATGCATGTTGCTCGTAAAGTTAGAGATGTACTATAGGAATTAAAGGAATCAAAGGTACTGTAGACTTTGTAAAGCTGTTCGTTCTTTCCCATGGTAAAAATCCCTGTTATTTGACAATTGATATGATGTTTGGAGTGATCTGTTAAATGTTATAGGTTTATCATATTTGTTTCCCATTTCCTATATTGTCAAGGAAACAGTATAGGACATCTCCTTGGTCTGAGACCATCAAAGTTATGCCCATGTACTATTTTCACCAAAATAACGGCTAAATAGATCTATATGAATGTGCAAATGATAACCAAAAAAAAAAGTAGAGGTTTGATGTGTGAAAATTGATGGTTTTGATTGTTTAACAGGAGAGGTTTGCTGTTTCAATTCGCCTACAAATAGTTTCATTTTCCTTGAACCAAGTAGAAAAGATTGTGGAATTATATTTATTGCTCCCTTGAAAAGGTGTGCTTGTGTCATGGCCCTGGGGCTTTAATGTTTACAATCAAGAAGCATCCAAGGATGGGAGAGGACTCAAATGTTGCGAGTAGACAAGAGTGGGCTTCTCCTTGCCAAAGGCCCAAACAAAACAAATGGGCCTCGGCACCTTTTGTTATGTACAACCCGAAATGGAATAGTTCTTCCTCAACTTGCTACCAACAACTCCACCAAGTTTATTTTAGCTACTTAAAAAATAAAAAAACTTTCTATTTTAGATACTTAATCTTTGTTTTAGTACTCGCTTCTATAATTCTATTTATTCTATTTCTTTAAACATTATTTCTCACACTTTAATTCACCAATTTGATGCTATTATTAAGTGGATCCTTATTTTTTTCCCTCTTAATCAATGAGGGTCTCACTAAATCCCAGCCCAACTTTAGACAAAAAGCAAACAAGTACAGTTCAAATGATTTCACCTAAATGGTCCTAAAGTAGTGGTGAAAAAGATTTTTCTGTTTTGAGCATGAATTATTTTGTGTTCGAAAACAGAACAGAGTTCATAATCCCTTTGTTTAGTGAAAGGTGAAGTACGTACATGGGGTTTTTGAAAGTACAAAATGATAATAATATATATTAAATGGATTTGTGATTCATTTGATTCTTTTATTTCATTTGATTTGAATAATCAACTTTATTTATATGCGTATTCGGTTATTTGTTTGCTCTGTTTGATTCTTTATTCTATTGTGTTTTATTACTTAACAACAAATAAAAGAAAATTTTGTAAGTTGTAATGTATGTATAACCGAGGGGGTTGGTGGTGACTCCTCTTCTATTCCAGTGCATATGAAGGAGCATGGGAGTCTTCTGACCCTTTAATCCACATATACAGAACACCCTACCCATGAGATCTCATGTTTACCCAAGAAATCTAAAAAATTACCTAGTAACCAATCGGTAGTGCGGGAACACTTTACTAATGTGCAGCCTATTAACCATGATAAACCAAAATCTCAGTATAATTATTGTGCTAAGCTACACAGTTGCCACAACAAGAATGACACTTCATCTATGATACACTTCCTCCAGAATGCATGTGAAACTTCCTGTGTTCGAGTTAAAGGAGTTGAAAAAAGTCAATTATCTAGTGTTAAGAGAAATGCGAAGGGAAGAGTGTGTAGCCCACAAGGTCTAGTGAAATATGATGCATAAAAACTTAGGGTGTCAACTGCTAAGTCTTTTATTAGGTGTGGAACACAAAAGTTTTGTTGAGTTGGTTACAGATTTAGAGTACCTGGATATCGGTGCAAAATATGAATTACATGGTCATTACTACAGATTTTCATGATTGCAATTGGAGATTGCATAAAAAAAATTCTTAAGTTTTGTCGAATTTCTGACCATAGGGGTGAAACTATTGGGAGGGTGATAGACGTGAGATTGCATAATGGGATGTTGATAAAATTTTGACCATCACAGTTGATAATGCCTCCTCAAATGATGTTGTATTTGATTACATGAGAAGTAGAATAAAAGACAATGATTGTACTATATTGGATGGAGAATTTTTTCGCATTTAGTGTGCTGCCCTTATATTAAATTTGATTGTTATTGACAGTTTGAAAGATGTTTACAAACTTGTAACAAAGATTAGGAATTTTGTCAAATATGTGAAATCTTCGCTATCAAGATTTTCTAAGTTCAAGGATTTTGCGAGAAAAGAAAAGATCAGTGGGAGATGATTTGCTTGTATGTTTCGAAACTCCACATATTTGATGTTGAGTACCACTAAAAAACATAAATGAGCCTTTGAACAATATGTGTTTGTGGATGAACAATTCGTGAACCTCACTAGCGATGATTGAAAAAATGCATGAATTTTTTTAGAGTTGCTGAAAAGTTGTTATGATTTTGAATTGAATATTTCTGGTTCTTTGTATGTAATGCCTAATGTATATTTTGAGCAACTTTGCACAATTGAAGATTCATTAAATGATATGTGCTTGAGTAATGATATTATCATTAGTACTATGGGCATAAATATGAAAAGTGTGACGACCAAGATTTTTGCTAATCTTTTTATGTATTTTATTATATATTGTTAAATGGGCCATAGAAAGGTGGAGTAATTCAACTAGAAATTTGGTTTGGACTAGGTGCCTAAAGCCTTGAGAAAGGCTCAAGCCCATGAGTGTCTCGGCCTCTATAAAAAATTAGGCTTTTGAAGCCCAATGGAACTAAGGCTCATGCCCAACCCAAATTTTGAACGCCACATGTCATCCAATGGAGCTTATATCTAGAACTTGACGAATCTAGACTGAATTGAGGTAAGAAAGGTGAGATAAATCTAGGGTTTGGCCTTGCACGCCTACCATAGAAGATCACCCACCTTCATGCCTTGTGTCATGCATGCAAGAAAGCTTACTTGTAGGAAGAGGCATTGTGACATTTGTCACTATGAGAGAAAGATTCTAGAAGAAGGATGATGAGGTTTTGGAAAAAGTGGAGTCTAGGGAAGGCCAAGAGGCCTTGCACGGCAACCATAGAAGAAAAAGGAAAAGTATTCTTGCTTTTTGCCATGTGTCATGCATGCAAAAAGGTAAGAGAGGATGTTCTATCTTGGAAAAGGGCGAAATCTACATATAAATGGAGAGCCACATGCTTATGGAGCTTCTAGAAGGATTTTGTGAAGGACTTCCTTGAGGTGGACGACTAGGGCAAGGGAATTTGTGCATTGCCACCCACAATGACCAATCATGCATTGTCCAAGACAACGGTAGAAGAAAGAGAAAAATCTCCTTAGGAAGAGATGGAGATTTCGGCCACATGCACACACCAACACTTCTCACACACCATTTGGCACACATGTACACATGAAAGAAATTAAGAAGTATTTTAGTTTGATAAAAGACCATTTAGCCACAAGGTTCATTAACCAAGACATGAGGTTAAGGGGCAAAAGTGGAATGGAGTTTTGGTTTTGAGTAAAGAGGAGCCACTTGTCCAAAAGGTTCTATTATGTTTCCAACACAATCAAATGATGAGGAGAAGAGGAAGAGGCCTTAGGGTGAGATGCCACTTGGCATCCATGCAATAAGCTTGGCTTGTGCAAGAAGCTTCTTGTGTCTATAAAAAGAGAGGGTGCTGAAAACATCATTTGTTTAGTCACTTGGAGGATTTCTTTTGGAGAGCATTTGGCCACCACCTTTCTCTATTCTTTTCACCATTTTCTCACCATCCAAACACTCTTCACAATTGCTCATTTTCTCACCCAAAAATCTTTTGAGGGGAAGCAAAGTTAGAAGACACTTGCTAGAAGAGAGTCACGCATGGTGAGAAGCATGCACACTCTTTTTCATTGCACTACACACACGGCCAAGGGAAAGCAAGTTTTGGATTTGGCTAAGTTCACCATGAACACTTGCATGTTTGTACGTAATATGGCTATGATGAAGGATTCAGCATTTGCATGTGTCACATGAAAATTCTAAGCTTCATAGTTCATGTCACATGCATTGGGATTGTGAAAATCTTATGAAAAGAAAAAAAGTCTTTTAAAGTTTTGTCACGACTCTAAAGTCTGGAATAGGGAAATGTCCTAGTGGAACTCCCTTGTCCACTCAAGAGTATCTAAAATGGAGTGATAACCCTTGAGTTGATGAAGTACTATTGATAGATCTCGAATGGGTCATAAAAAAAAAGAGAACAGAGCGAGGTAGCACCTAAAGCTAATGGGTGCCTAACAGTGAATGTGGAAAGCAAACTGCCATAATATGAATGATCAAAAGTAAGACGTAGTCACCTGATCAAAGTGGCCAATGGTTGATGCGGTAACTAGTGGAAAACACACGGTGCATAGGGGAGTCGTGAGGTATCCACTTATATGTTAAAAGTCAAGAAAGGCCTTGAACTCAAAGTTATGCTATGAAATATGAACAAGAACCGAGCTCATAAGTATGTTAAATGAACAAGTATAAAAATGATGAAAAGATGTTTTATGAAAAGAAAAGGATTATGAAAGTTATGATGTACACAGTATCTTTTGAAACATCAAATGCATAAGTAAAGTCTCATGTCCATGCATTCATTCTTAAGTTTGCTTACATATGCTTACGATATTTATTATATGTTATTTATTTACTTACTAAGATTTTTCGAAATCTCACTGTTGTAATTTTCACTACCATTCTCCTATTTTAAATAATAAAAGTTGTGACAGAAACTCAAGAAGATAGTAATGGGGAAACGCAAGAGACCAGCTCCCCAAAAGTCTAAGGAGTCTCTGGAGAAACGAGAGGTCTCTCAGGAGTCGACGCTTTTAGAAAGGTTGGAATTGCCGACCAATTCTTCACTGAGGTGTTGCAGCTTTTCGAACAAGTAAGGAGAATTCTAAATCAGGACAAGGCCAAGTATGATCGGCCTCATGAAAAGACTTATGTTATGAGATCTCTTTTGGGGAATGACTTATGGTGATGACTTTGATGTATTTGGTCTCGCGTTTTAGGAATCTCTTTTGGACTCTTATGAAATTTACATTTTGAAATTTATGTGCTTTGATATCATGATATTTGTCCTATTTATTGACCTAACTAAACTTTCCACAGCAATATACTGCATACTGCTAGTTATTATTAGGTGCATTGCATCTTAATTGTCATGTACAAATGGTATGTAGTCTTGCGTTACATGTCCCGACGCTTCAATTCCGCCAAATCCCAAGCGGGGGTTAAGGGCGTCACACAAAATAAGTCTAACAAGAATTGAGATAGCAGAAATAGTTTCAATTTGATGATATATATTGCTTTTGTACTTGATCCATAATACAAAATGATGGTAATGAAATTTTAGTTGCAAAAGTGCAAAGGGGATAAGTTGGCGGATAATAACATATATTAAATGGATTTGTGCTCCACACTCCTGATATTTTATTTTTACAACTAGTTGTTATATTTTACTTCATTTGATTTGAATGATCAACTTTGTTTATATGTGTGCTCGGTTATTTGTTTGTTGTGTTTTCTTATTTATTGCACAGTGTTTTTCTACTCAATAACAGATGGAAGAAAATTTTCTTAGTTTTAATGTCGGTACAACTCAGGGAGCTGGTGGGGACTCATCTTCTATTCTAGTGCATATAGAGGAGCATGAGAGTCTTCCAACCCCTTAATCCACATATACAGAATAATCTACCCCCTACATCCTATCTTTTTCCTAGCAATTCAAAAACATACCTAGTAACCAATCGGTGATTTGTGAGCATTTTACTAAAGTGTAACATATTAACCAAAATAAGCCAAAAACTCAATTCAATTATTGCACTAAGCTATACAATTGTCACGACAAAAATGACACTTCATCTATGATACCCCACCTCCAGAATGCATGTGAAACTTCCCCTTTCCGAGTTAAAGGAATTGAAAAAAGTCAATCCTTTAGTTGATATGAACCCGCAGGAAGAGAATCCCTTGAACCCACAATCAATTTGAAAACTCACCCAAGAAAGCCAAAATCAAGTCAATGGATGGAGAATCTAGACCCGAAGAGAACTCGTTTCAAAAACCTAGATTATATTAAAATCTAGACCCGTTGAAGAACCCGTCTCAAGAATCCAGATTACAAGGAGGAATGCCACAAAGGTTGTAATTTACCTTTGATAAGTTCAAAAGTTCAATTAAGAACAAGAGAAGTAAAACTCAACTCACAATGAATAAATCATCAAATTTCATAAACTAATATTCAAAATGAGGCTACAAGAGTATTTAATGAAAACCTAATTGAAACCCTAACCCAAAATAAATCCCTTTCTTCCTAAAATAGCCCTGGATGAATAGTGCAGCGTGAACAATACTGCGCTACAGTATCGCTACAGTACCTCTTATCAAAACCCTAGTTTCTAAAATGCAACTTTCCAAATAAGCCCTTAGCCAAAATACAAGGTCTTCCCAAAAACTCTAGCCTATTAGAAATAAGATATATGTGGGCCAAGCATCCTCAAACCCACTTATTCTAAACTAATAAAATAAATACTTAAACAAATTGAAAGCCTTCAATAACAATAGGCCCAAACAATACTTTAAGTCATGTCTTCCATAGCTTGTATAAAGCTCATCTTGTCTGTTGAGCTCTTGCTATCTTCATCCCAAGTGGATTGCACCAATCTTTATATTACTTCCTAGATCTTCTTAGCTCTTGATCATGTAATTGGCCCATCTGAAACTTGTATATAATCTTTAAGACTAGGTCCACCTTGGTTCCCATCATTAGTGTTAAGAGAGATGCAAAGGAAAGAGTTTGTAGCCCACAAGTTCTAGTGAAGTATGATGTAGAAAAATTTAGAGTGTCAATTGCTAAATTTTTTATTAGATGATGAATTGCCTTTTAGGGTAGGGGAGCACGAATGTTTTGTTGAGTTTGTAACTGATTTAGAGTAACTGGACATCGGTGCAAAATATGAACCACATGGTCATTACTGCAGATTTTATTAATTGCAATTGGAGATTGTATAAAAAAAATGCTTAAGTTTTACCAAATTCCTAACCATAGAAGTAAAACTATTGGGAGAGTGTTAAACGTGGGATTGCATAAATAGAGTGTTGATAAAATTTTGACCATCACAGTTGATAGTACCTCCTGAAATGATATTATTGTTGATTACATGAGAAGAAGAATAAAAGATAATGATTGTACTATATTGGGTGCAGAATTTCTTCACATGCGGTATGCTGTCTATATATTGAATTTGATTGTTATGAACAATTTGAAAGATGTTAATGAATTTGTAACAAAGATTAGGGATATCGTCAAATATGTGAAATCTTCACTCTTAAGATTTTCCAAGTTCAACTATTTTGCGGCAAAAGAAAATGTCAGTTGGAGGATGATTTGCTTGGATGTTCATAAACTCCACATATTTGATGTTGAGTACCATCGATAAACATAAACGAGCTTTTGAATAATATGTGTATGTGGATGAACAATTTGTAAACTCCACTAGCAATGACTGAAAAAATGTACGGATTTTTGTAGAGTTGTTAAAATGTTTTTATGATTTTTTATTGAATATTTATGATTCTTTGTATCCAACGACTAATGAATATTTTGAGCATGTGAGTCTTCCAACTTTTTAATCCACATATATACAATGCTCCACTCATTCCACCCAATCTTTATCCAATAAATTTAAATAAATACCTAGTAACCAATCGGTGGTTTCGGAATACTTTACGAAAGTGCAACCTATTGATTACGATAAGACAAAAGCTCAGTCTAATTATTGCGCTAAGTTATACGGCTGCCACTACAAGAATGACACTTCATCTATGATACATCACCTCCAAAATACATATGAAACTTCCACTGTTTGAGTTAAAAGAGTTGGAAAAAGTCAATCCTTTAGTGTTAAGAGATGTGTAGGGACAAATGATTAGCCCATAAGGTCTAGTGAAATATGAGCATAAAAACTTAGAATGTCAATTATTAACTTTTTTATTAGGCGTGAACTGTCTTTTAGGCTAGTTGAGTATTAAGGTTTTGTTGAATTCGTAACTGATTTAGAATATCTGGACATTGCTGCAAAATATGAACTATATGGTTATTACTGCAGATTTTATTGAATGCAATTGGAGATTCCCTAAAAAACAATACTTAAGTTTTGCCAAATTCCTGACCATAGGGGTGAAACTATTGGGAGGGTGTTAAACGTGGGATTGTATAAATGGGGTATTAATAAAATTTTGACAATCATAGTTGATAATGCCTCATGAATTGAGGTTGTCATTGATTACACGAGAAGAAGAATAAAATGCAATGATTGTACTATATTAGGTGCCGAATTTCTCTACATGAGGTGTGCTACCCATATACTGAATTTGATTGTTATGGACAATTTGAAAAATGTTAGTGGATTTGTAAGAAAGATTAGGGATGCCGTAAAATATTGAAAATTTCACCATCAAGATTTTCAAGTTCAAGTATTTTATGGCAAAAGAAAATGATAGTTGGAGAAAGATTTGCTTGGATATTCCTAAACTCCACATATTTAATGTTGACTACCGCTAATAAACATAAACGAGCATTTGACCACTATGTGATTGTGGATGAACAATTCGTAAACTGCACTAACAATGACTAAAAAAATGCACGGATTTTTGTAGAGTTGTTGAAATGTTTTTATGATTTTTTATTGAACATTTATAGTTCTTTGTATGCAATGACTAATTAATATTTTAAGCATGGGAGTCTTCCAAACCCTTAATCCACATAAACAATACCCCACCCATTCCACCAAATCTTTACCTAACAAATTCAAGAAAATACCTAATAACCAATTGATAGTTTCGAAACACTTTACGAAAGTGCAACCTACTGACCACGATAAGCCAAAAGCTCAATATATTTATTGCATTAAATTATACAGTTGTCACTACAAGAATGACACTTCATCTATGATACATCATCTCCAAAATACATATGAAACTTCCCCTATTTGAGTTAAAGGAGTTGGAAAAAGTCATTCCTCTAGTGTTAAGAGGGATATGTAAGGAAGGGTATGTAGCCCACAAGGTCTAGTGAATTATGATGCATAAAAACTTAGGGTGTCAACTGCTAACTTTTTTATTAGATGGGAATTATCTTTTAGGCTAGTGAAAAACAAATGTTTTGTTGAGTTCGTAACTGATTTAGAGTACTTGGATATCAGTGCAAAATATGAACTACATGATTATTACTGTAAATTTTAATGATTGTAATTGGAGATTGCATAAAAAAATACTTAAATTTTGCCAAATTTCTGACCATAGAAACGGAACTATTCGGATGGTATTAGATGTGGGATTGCAATAATAGGGTGTTAATAAAATTTGATCATTATTAAATGGATTTGTGCTTCACACCTCTAATATTTTATTCTTTACAGCTAGTTGTTATATTTTATTTCACTTAATTTGAATGATCAACTTTGTTCACTCAATTCACAATATGCCTTCGAAACTACTAATTGCATCAAAGTAGACCCTCAAACTTTCAAACTTTCCAATCCCCCCTTTCGTCTACCAGCAACGTTAAATCTAATGAAACTTCACTGTAAAAATGTAATTTTTATCTAATTTATTATCATTGACTGGAGAAAATATAAAATAATATATGTTATCAATTAATAATAAATCATAAATTATTAAATAATTTTTATTTTATTTTATATGGTTAATAAATATTAAATAATTTTATTGTGTATATAGATTATTCATACTTATTTGCAACTTAGGTATAAAATAATTCGCTTTTGGTAGACAGAAGAGGTTGATTCGGATGTTTTGAAAGTTTAAAATTTCACTTTGATGCAATTTGTGCTTTCGGAGGCACATTATGAATTGTGTAAAAGTTCAAGGAGATAAAGTGTAATTAATCCTTATTTATGTGTGTTCGATTAGTTGTTTGCTTTGTTTGATTATTTATTCTCTTATATTTTATTACTGAACAACACATGAAATAAGATTCTATGAATTGTAATGTCGGCACAACCCAAGGGGTTGGTGGTGATCTCTCTTCTATTCCGATGCATATAGAGGAACATGGGAGTCTTTCAATCTCTTAATCTATATATACAAAAGACCCTACCATTCCATCTTTACACAAGAAATCTAAAAAAATACCGAGCTGGAAAAAGGCAATTCTCTAGTGTTAAGAAGGATGCGTAAGGAAGGCTGTCTAGCCAAAAGGTCTAGTAAAGTATGATAAATAAAAACTTAGGTTGTCAACTGCTAAGTTTTTTATTAGGTGTGAATTGTCTTTTAGGCTAGTGATGGACGAAGGTTTTGTTGAGTTCCTAACTGATTTAGAGTACCTTGACATTGGTGTAAAAGCTGAACTACATGGTTATTACTGCAGATTTTATTGATTGCAATTAGAGATTGCATAAAAAATACTTAAGTTTCACTAAATTCTTGACCATAGGGGCGAAACTTTTCGAGGGGTGTTAGATGTGGATTGCAATAATAGGATGTTAATAAAATTTTAATCATTACAGTTGCTAATGCCTCATCAAATGATGTTGTTATTCATTACATGAAAAAAAGAATAAAAGACAATGATTATACTAAATTGGGTAGTGAATTTCTTCACACGTGAGTGGTGTGCTGCCCATATATTGAATTTGATAGTTATAGACAGCTTAAAAGATGTTTATGAATTTTTAACAAAAATTAGGAATACCGTCAAATATGTAAAATCTTAGCCGTCAAGATATTCCGAGTTCAATGATTTTTTAGCAAAGTAAAAGATCAGTGGGAGAATGATTTGCTTGCATGTTCCTAAACTCCACATATATGGGTTGAGCACCACCGAAAACGTAGACGAACCTGTGAACAATATGTGTTTGTGGATGAACAATTTGTGAATACCACTAGTGATGACTGGAAAAATACATAGATTTTTGTAGAGTTGTTGAAAAGTTTTTATGATTTTGCATTCAACATTTATGGTTCTTTGTATGTAACGGCTTATGTATATTTTGAGCAACTTTGCACAATTGAAGATGCATTATGATATATATATTTGGGTAATGATATTGTCACTAGTACTATGTGCACAAATATAAAAAGTAAGTATGACAACTATTGGGATAGTAGAAATAGGTTCAACTTGATAATATTTGTTGCTTTTGTACTTGATCCATGATACAAAATGATGATAATGAAGTTTTGGTTGCAAAGGTACAAAGAGAATGAGTTGGAGGATAATAACACATGGAGGAGCATGAGCGTCTTTCAACTCCTTAATCCATATATATATATATACAATATCCAATCCATTCCACCCAATCTTTACTTAAGAAATTTAAAAAAATACACAGTAAACTATCGGTAGTTTCAGAACACTTTACAAAAGTGTAACATATTGTCCATGATGAGCCAAAAGCTCAGTGTATTTATTGCGCTAAGTTATATAGCTACTACTACAAGAATGACACTTCCCATTATACACCACATCTAGAATACATATGAAACTTCCCATATTTGAATTTAAAAAGTTGGAAAAAGTCAATCCCCTAGTGTTAAGAGGGATATGTAGAGAAGAGTGTACAACCCACAAGGTCTAGTGAAGTATGATGTATAAAAATTTAGGGTATCAACTGCTAGATTTTTTATTAAGTGTGAATTGTCTTTTAGGCTAATGGAGGACAAAGATTTTATTGAGTTCGTAACTAATTTAGAATACCCAGACATCGGTGCAAAATATAAACTATATGGTTATTACTACATATTTTATTGATTGTAATTAGAAATTGCATAAAAAAAATTTTTTTTTAAAAAAACATAAATTCTGTCAAATTCCTGACTATAGGTGTGAAACTATTTGGAGGGTATTAGATGCAAGATTACAATAATGGGGTGTTAATAAAATTTTGATCATTATAGTTCCTAATATGTCCTCAAATGGTATTGTTGTTCATTACATGAGAAGGAGAATAAAAGACAATGATTGTACTATATCTGTTCATATACTAAATTTGATTATTTTAGACAACTTGAAATATGTTTATAAATTTGTAACAAAGATTAGGAATGCCGTCATGATTTTTCGAGTTCAAGGATTCTCCGGCAAAAGGAAAGATTAGTGGGAGAATGATTTGTTTGGATGTTCCTAAACTCCACATATTTGAGGTTTAGTACCACTAAAAATATAAACAAACCTCCAAAAAATATGTGTTTGTGGATAAACAATTCATGAATCCTATTAGCGATGATTGAAAAAATGTACAGATTTTTATAAAGTTGTTAAAATGTTTTTACAATTTGGCATTCAACATTTATGGTTCTTTGTATGTAATGGCTTATGTATATTTCGAGCAACTTTGTACAATTGAAGATGTATTAAATGACACGTGCTTGAGTAATGATATTCTCACTTGTACTATGGGCACAAATTTGAAAAGTAAGTATGACAACTTTTGGGGTAGCACAAATAGATTCAACTTGATGATATTTGTTGTTTTTGTGCTTGATCTATGATATAAAATGATGATAATGAAGTTTTAGTTGCAAAGCGCAAAGAGAATGAGTTGAGGGATAATAACATATATTAAATAGATTTATGCTTAGCACCTCTGATATTTTATTTTTTTGCCGCTAGTTGTTATTTTTTATTTCACTTGATTTGAATGATCAACTTTGCTTATATGTGTGTTCAGTTTTTTGTCTGCTGTGTTTGATTACTTATCTTACTTTGTTTCATTACTAAATAACAGATGAAAGAAGATTATATAAGTTGTAATGTTGGTACAACCTAGGGGGTTAGTGGTGATCCCTCTTTTATTCCAGTGCATATAGAGAAGCATAAGAATTTTCCAACCCCTTAATCCATATATACACAATACCCCACCCATTCCATCCAATCTTTACTCAAGAAATCCAAAAAAATACCTAATAACTAATCAGTGGTTTCAGAACACTTTACGAAAATAGAACCTATTGACTACAATAAACCAAAAGCTTAATGTATTTATTGCACTAAGTTATACGTTGCCACTATAAAAATGACACTTCATCTATGATACACCACCTCCAGAATACATACGAAACTTCTCCTGTTTGAGTTAAAGAAGTTGGAAAAAGTCAATTCTCTAATGTTCAGAGGGATGCGAAGGGAAGAGCGTCTAACCCACAAGGTTTAGAAAGTATGATATATAAAAACTTAGGATGTCAACTGCTAAGTTTTTTATTAGGTATGAATTGCCTTATAGGCTAGTGAAACATGAAGGTTTTGTTAAGTTCGTAACTAATTCAGAGTACCTGGACAACGGTGCAAAATATGAACTACATGGTAATTACTGTAGATTTTATTGATTGCAATTAGAGATTCTATAAAAAAAAATTTAAGTTTTGCCAAATTCCTGATCATAGGGGTGAAACTATTGGGAGTATATTAGATGTGGGATTGCATCAGAGGAATGTTGATAAAATTTTGACCATCATAGTTGTTAATGCCTCCTTAAATGATGTTACTGATGATTATATGAGAAGGAGAATAAAAGACAATGATTGTACTATATTGGGTGTCGAATTTCTTCACAAGTGGTGTAGTGCCCATGTACTGAATTTGATTATTATGGACAACTTAAAAAATGTTTTGAATTTGTAAGAAAGATTAAGGATGCTGTCAAATATGTGAAATCTTTACCGTCAAAATTTCCAAGTTCAAGATTGTGCAACAAAAGAAAAGATCAATGGGAATTTGATTTGCTTTGATGTTTCTAAACTCCACATATTTGACATTAAGTATTGCCGAAAAACATAAATAAGCTTTTAAACAATATGTTTTTATTAATGAATAATTTTTTAATTTCATTAGCGATGATTGGACAAATGCACAGATTTTTGTAGAGTTGCTGAAATGTTTTTATGATTTTGCATTGAACATATATGGTTCTTTGTATGTAATAACTAATGAATATTTTGAGAAATTTTGCACAACTAAAGATGCAATAAATGATATGTGCTTGAGTAATGATATTCCCACTTATACTATGGGCATAAATATGAAAAGTAAATATGACAAATATTAAGATACCACAAATAGATTCAACTTGATGATATCTATTACTTTTGTACTTGATCCATAATACAAAATGATGGAAATGAAGTTTTGTTTGCAAAGGTACAAAGAGAATGAGTTGGTGGATAATAACTTATATTAAAAAGATTTGTGCTTCATACATTTGATATTTTATTTTTTGCGGCTAGTTGTTATATTTTATTTCATTTGTTTTAAATGATCAACTTTCATTATATATGAGTTTGGTTATTTATTTGCTGGATTCGATTATTATTCTAGTGTGTTTTATTACTAAATAACAGATGAAAGAAGATTATCTGAGTAGTAATGTCGGTACTTCCTAGGGGGTTAGTCGTGACTCCTTTTCTATTCCAGTGCATAAGGAGGAGCATAAGAGTCTTTTAACTCCTTAATCCACATATACACTACACCCTACTTATTCCATCTCATCTTTATCAAAGAAATCCAAAATAATACCTAGTAACTAATAAGTGGTTTTAGGAACATTTTACTAAGGTGCCAACAATTGACCATGATAACCCAAAAGCTTAGTGCAATTATTGCATAAAAGTATACAATTAAAACTTCTAGAATGACACTTCATCTACGATTCACGACCACCAGAATGAATGTGAAACTTTTCCTTTTGACTTAAAGGAGTTGGAAAAAGTCAATTAACTTGTGTTAAGAGGGATGCGAAGGGAAGGATATTTATCCCACAAGACCTAATGAAATATGATGCATAAAGACTTAGGGTGTCAACTACTAAATTTTTTATTATGTGTGAATTGCCTTTTAGGCTAGTAGGGCACAAAGATTTTGTTGAGTTCGTAACTGATTTCAAATACCTAAACATCTATATAAAATATGAAGTACATAGTCATTACAATAGATTTTATTGATTGCAATTAGAGATTACATAAAAAAATTACTTAAATTTTGTCAAATTCCTAATTATAGAGTTGAAACTATTGAGAGTATGTTAGACGTGGGATTGCACGAATTGGGTGTTGATAAAATTTTGACCATCACAGTTGATAATGGCTCTTCAAATAATGTAGTTGTTAATTACATGAGAAGGAAAATAAAGACAATAATTGTACTATATTGGGTGGTAAATTTCTTCACATGCGGTGTGTTGCCTATATATTGAATTTGATTGTTATGGATAACTTAAAAGATGTTTATGAATTTGTAACAAAGATTAAGGATTGTGTCGAATATGTGAAATTTTCATTGTCATGATTTTGCAAGTTCAATGATTCTTTGACAAAAGGAAATATCAGAGGGAGAATGATTTGCTTAGATGTTCCAAAACTCCAAATATTTGATATTGAATACCGCTGAAAGATATGAACGAACCTTTGAACAATATGCGTATGTGGATGAACATTTTGTGAACCCCACTAGCAATGACTCGAAAAATGCATGTTGTTTTGTAGAGTTGTTAAAATGTTTTGTGATTTTTTATTAACACTTAGATTATGCTTGGATGTTTTATCTTATTCAAAATTTTCATCTCATCTCATTATTACAACTTTTTCAAATTCATATATAAAATATAATAAACAATTCAACTTTTTCAAATCCCAATACAACTTTTTCAAATTTCAATTTAACTTTTTCAAATCTTCAAACTAAAAAAAAAATATTTTAAACTTTAAAACAAAATACAAAATTCTCATCTCACCTCCCAAACATAATCTTAAGGTTCTTTGTATATAATGGCTAATGAATATTTTGAGTGACTTTGCACAATTGAAGATGCACTAAATGATATGTGCTTAAGTAATCATATTCTCACTTGTACCATAGGCATAAAAATGAAAAGTAAGTATGATAAGTATTGGGGTAGCACAAATATGTTCAACTTGATGTTGTATGTTGTTTTTGTACACAATCCATGATACAAAATGATGGCAATGCAGTTTTGGTTGCAAAAATGCAAAGGGGATGAGTGAACGGATAATAATATATATTAAATAGATATGTGCTTCACACCTCTGATATTTTTTATTCTTTCCGGTTAGTTGTTATATTTTATTTCGTTTGATTTGATGGATCAACTTTGTTTATATGTGTGTTCGGTTATTTGTTTGCTGTGTTTGATTATTTATTTTACTATGTTTTATTACTGAATAATAGATGAAAGAAGATTATGCAAGTGGTGACTCATCATCTATTCTAATGCAAATGGAGGAGCATAGGAGTCTTCAAACCCCTTAATCCACATATACACAACACCCTACTCATCCCATCTCATCCTTACCAAAGAAATCTAAAAAGATATCTAGTAACCAATCGGTGATTTGACAACAATTTACTAAAGTGCAATCTATTGACCACAATAAACCAAAAGCTCAGTGCAATTATTGTGCTAAGGTATACTGTTACCACTACAAGAATGACACTTCATCTATGATACATGACCTCTAGAATGCATGTGAAGCTTCCCTTGTTCGAGTTAAAGGAGTTGAAAAAAGTCAATCCTCTAGTGTTAAGAGGGATGCGAAAGGAAGAGTGTGTAGCCCACAAGGTCTAGTGAATTGTGATGCATAAAAAGTTAATGTGTCAACTACTAAGTTTTTTATTAGGTATGAATTACCTTTTAGGCTAGTGGAGCACGAAGGTTTTTTTGCCTTCGTAACTGATTGAGTCCCTGGTCATCGGTGCAAAATATGAACTATATAGTTATTACTGCAGATTTTATTGATTACAATTAGAGATTGCATAAAAAAAAATACCTAAGTTTTGCCAAATTCCTGATTATAGGGGCGAAACTATTAGGAGTATGTTAGATGTGGAATTACATGGATGGAGTGTTAATTAAATTTTGACCATCACAGTTGATAATGCCTCCTCAAATGATGTTGCTATTGATTACATGAGAAGGAGAATAAAAGACATAGATTATACTAAATTGGGTGGTGAATTTCTTCACAAGTGGTGTGGTGCCCATGTATTGAATTTGATTATTATGAACAACTTAAAAAATGTTGATGGATTTGTAAGAAACATTAAGGATGTCGTCAAATATGTGAAATCTTCACCATCAAGATTTTTCAAGATCAAGGATTGTGCAGCAGAGGAAAAGATCAGTGGTAGAATGATTTGCTTGGATATTCCTAAACTCAACATATTTGAGGTTGAGTACCGCCGAAAACATAAGCGAACCTTTGAATAATATGTGTTTGTAGATGAACAATTCGTAAACCTCACTAGCAATGATTGGAAAAATGCAAAAATTTTTGTAGAGTTGTTAAATTGTTTTTATGATTTTGCATTCAACAGATATGGTTCTTTGTATATAACAGCTAATAAATATTTTGAGAAACTTTACACAACTGAATATGCATTAAATGATATGTCTTGAGTAATGATATTCTTACTTGTACTCTGGGCATTAATATGGAAAGTAAGTATGATAAGTATTGGGTAGCACAAATAGGTTCAACTTGATGATATATGTTTCTTTTGTCCATGATCCATGATACAAAACGATGGCAATGAAGTTTTGGTTGCAAAAGTGCAAAGGGAATGAATCGGCGGATAATAATATATTTTAAATGGATTTGTAGATCACACCTTCGATATTTTAGTTTTTTCAGCTAGTTGTTATATTTTATTTCATTTGATTTGAAGGATCAACTTTGTTTATATGTGTGTTCGAATATTCATTTGTTGTATTAATTATTTATTCAACTATGTTTTATTACTGAATTACATATGAATGAAGTTTCTTTGAGTTGTAATGTCGGTACAACTCAGGGAATTGGTGGTAACTGCTCTTCTATTCTAGTGCATATGGAGGAGCATGAGAGTCTTCCAACCCCTTAATCTACATGTACATAACACTCTACCATTTCCATCACATCTTTACTCAAGAAATCCAAAAAAATACCAAATATCCAATCGGTGGTTTTGGAACACTTTACTAAAGTGCAACCTATTAACCACGATAAGCTGAAAACTCAGTACAATTATTGGGCTAAGCTATACAATTGCCACTACGAGAATGACATTTCATTTATGATACACCACCTCCAGAATTCATGTGAAATTTTTTCCTCTTCGAGTTAAAGCATTTGAAAAAAGTCAATCATTTAGGATTAAGAGGGATGCGAATGGAAGTGTGTGTAGCCCAAAAGATCTAGTGATTTTGCAATGAACATTTATGGTTCTTTATATGTAACGGCTCATGTATATTTTGGGCAATTTTGGACAATTGAGGATGCATTAAATGATATGTGCCGAGTAATGATATTATAACTAGTCTATGGGCATAAATATGAAAAGGCATGGGAGTCTTTCAACTCCGTAATCCACACATACACAATACCCTACCCATTCTATTTCATCTTTATCCAAGAAATCTAAAAAGATACCTAATAGTCAATCGATGGTTTGGGAACACTTTAATAAAGTGTAACCTATTGGCCACAATAAGCCCAAAGTTCAGTGCAATTATTGCATTAAACTATACAGTTGCGACTACAAGAATGACACTTCATCTATGATATGCCACCTCCAAATTGCATGTGAAACTTTTCCCCTTTGAGTTAAAGTAATTGGAAAAATCCAATCCTCTAAGATTAAGAGGGATACGAAAGGAAGAGTGTGTAGCTCAAAAGGTCTAGTGAAGTATGATGCAGAAAAACTTAGGGTGTCAACTACTAAGTTTTTTATTTGTTGTGAATTGCCGTTTAGGCAAGTGGAGCACGGAAGTTTTGTTGAGTTCGTAATTGATTTAGCGACTCGATACATTTTGCCACCCCAAATCACTTTAAAAAAAGATTGTATTAAGTTGTACAACGAAAAGAATATACAGCTAAAAAAATTGTTAGACGGTCAAAGAATCTTTCTATCTACCGATACACGGACATCAGTGCAAAATATGAACTACATGTGCATTATTATAGATTTTATTGGTTGCAAATGGAGATTGTATAATAAACAATACTTAAGTTTTGCTAGATTCTTGAACATAGGAGTGACTATTGAGAGGGTGTTAGACTTGGGATTGCATGAATTGGGTATTGATAAAATTTTGGTCATTCTTGTTGATAATGCCTAGTCAAATGATGCTTTTGTTGATTACATGATAAGGAGAATAAAAGTTAATGATTGTACTATAATGGGTGGTGAGTTTTCTCACATTCGGTGTCTGCTCATATATTGAACTTGATTTTTATGGACAGCTTGAAAGATGTTTATGGATTTGTAACAAAGATTAGGGATGCCATCAAATATGTGAAATCTTCGCCGTCAAGTTTTTCAAATTCAAGACTTCTGCATAGTGAAACAAGGGAAAAGTGATTTTTCATGGGTCCAAGATAGGTCCAAGATAGGGTCTTGAGTGCAAAACAAGGCCTTGGTCTTTACATGCGTGGTTGTTGCAGGGGGTAGCCAGGCCCCCTCTATGTCACATACAAAACCTTTTGCCAAGTTGGTGTTTCAAGTGCCTCAGGCTCTCCCTGAGGTGTCTATTCCTTTCCGGAAACCTAGATGCATTGATGGTGAGTTTTTTGTGCAATTTACCAAGGAGGAATTGGATCGTTTTGCTGTCCCTTTTCGGTTTTCTATAATATTAAAGTTCTTAAGGCAAAGACTATCCCTGGATCAAATCAGAGGTTTTATTCATAGCAGATGGAGCCTTTCGAACCAACCAATTGTTTCGGCCATGCGTAAAGCTCGGAATGTCTTTGTCAGATTTGCAAATGAAGAGGACTTCTTGAAGTCTTTGTCTTGAGGAAGTTGTGATATAAAAGGGGCAGCCTATAGGCCATTTCAATGGTCGACTGATTTTAAAGAAGATGAGGAACCAGTGATGGTTCCAGTCTGGATCATGCTACTTGGGCTTCCTTCAAACCTCTATCAAGAATCATTCTTACGTAACATTGTTGCACCGATTGGAGTCTTCTTGAGGAAAAATAATGCGACATGCTGTGCAACTAGAACAAATGGTGATCGGGTGTGTGTTCTGATGAATATTGATCAGAAGCCTCTTCATTCTATACGGATTAGGATGCCGAGGCATCCAACTAGTATTTTCCAAGAGATGGATTATGAAACTTTACCTACCTTTTGCTCATGCTGCAAAGTGCAAGGGCATAATTCAAAGATGTGTAAGGCAAGCATGAAGGAAGGGAGAGAGACCAAGAGTTTGAGAGTTATTAAATCCAGTAAAATCTAGGTCCCTAAGGATAAAGAAAAGGGCGCGAAGGTTAATACAGTGCATTTGGAGAATAAGTCAGTGTCCCCTGTCTTGGTGCTGGAAAATTTGGCTTCCATAGATCTAGCTTTGGAGGAGGAAAATGACGTAGCGAGATCGACATTGGTGACCGAAACACATATGGATGATATGGAAGTCCAAGAACAGAGGAAGGAGCCATTAATATGTGGAGAATCCAGCGGTACCATACCTGATGTGGAGTTGGTTTCTTTTTCAAATATTCATGCACCGAATGATGTGGAGATTCCAGTGGTACCAGCGGTATTAGATAAGGCGTCGCATGTTGAGCCATTGGCTGATTTTGTGATAACTCTGCAATCTGGAGATAGGCCATCAAAAGTCTTGGAAGATTTGCAGATGGTGAGTTTTAGCCCTT
Organism: Pterocarya stenoptera; assembly: GCA_003123785.1. NCBI lineage: Eukaryota > Viridiplantae > Streptophyta > Magnoliopsida > Fagales > Juglandaceae > Pterocarya > Pterocarya stenoptera. Next base: position 340,532 of record QEOT01005511.1, read on the forward strand.
CAATAGCCCTTGAATCGAAATCTGATGATGAAGGTAATATTCCTCACTCTAGGAAAGATAAATATGGGTCATCTAATTCTGACTTTGTTGTAAAAGAAGTGCCTAGTAGAAGATTGTTACATAGTTCTTTCAAGGCTCCTAGCAAGCCTCCTCAGAAGCATAAATGATTAATAATCTTCTATTTTGGAATATCCGAGGTTTGGGCACCTCAAGAAAACGTTTGAGGGGCTTGCTACGAGTGCAGAAACCATCTTTTCTATTTCTTGTAGAACCATTTCGGGGGGATAATCTTTTGGAGCGATGGAAGGTCTCTTTATCCTTTGGTGAGTGTCTGTCGAATGCCAATCAAGCAAGCAAGATTTGGTGTTTTTGGAAATCTAGCTGGCAAGTGGATGTTATGGGATCTCAAATTAGCATATTACGTTAATCATTAATTCAACTATACTAATATCGGTGGTTCATGCTAAATGTCGCTATTTAGATAGGAGGTCTTTGTGGGAAGATTTGCTTGCTATAAACAATTTACAGTGGCCTCACGTGATTATTGGGGAGTTTAACATCTTATGAAATGATAGTGAAAGAAGAGGGGGAAATCCAAGATTGCTTATGGCAATGGAGGAATTTTGGCTCTTTTATTGATAATGGCAGACCTGTTGAGGTGCCTTTCTCAGGCAATGAATTTTCATGGTGCAATGGTCAATTGGGGATGGCACGTTCATGGGCTAGGCTGGATAGAGCATTATGTAACTTGAAGTTTATGGATCAATATGCGTCATGTAGACTTCAATACCTTCCAAGGAGGACGTCAGATCACTCCCTTATGATTTTGGGTCTTTTGAATCCTTCTCCTAGGTATGGTCATGTTTCCTTCAAGTTTCAATACATGTGGACAAGTCAGCGGATTTTTGGAGATGTGTTACTAGTTCTTGGCAGGTGAAAGCTAATGGTATTGGGTTGTGGAAGCTTGTTGGAAAATTGAAACGGTTAAAATTGGTTCTGAAAACTTGAAATAAGGAGGTGTTTGGATGGACGGGGAAGCACATTAAAGATCTAGAAGATAAAGTGGAACAAGGAGAATCAAGATTACAAGAACGCTACTCAAAAGATATTAAAGTCGATGTTTTAGTTAACAAGATTGAGCTTGATGTTTGGCTAAAGAGGGAAGAATCTCGTATAGCTCAACAAGTAAAACAAGATTGGGTCTCATTTGGTGAAGTCTCGAAGGGTTTCTTTAAAGCTTGGTAGGTTTGTAAACAGAATGTGGTGAAGGAAATGAGGCTATTTGTAACGCCCGTCCTTGAGGTGGGTTTTTTTACAAAATATTTTAGAAAATACGACTGGAATTATAGTTCGATTTAAAACTTTTTACTGTCTTTCCTAGCATTAAAAGAGTGGAAAATATAAATCTTAATATAAAAATGCCTTTCATACATTTAAAACCCTCATGCCTAGACTTTCGTGCTCTTCTCCTTTGGCCGTGTCCCTCCTGAGCGTACAACTCATTTAGATTCCTATGGAGGGAGAGGCACATATAAAAACTAAAATGAGTCGAATACTCAGTAAGCATTAATTCATACAGTTAAATATAGCAACATAGGTTTTCATTCATGCATTCATCATTCCATACATACTATACGTATATGCATACATACTATACGTATATGCATACATGCTTTCATTTGCAAATATTGGTAGACAGGGGCTTTAAACTTTAAACATGCTTTTCTTTTCGTAAAACGTTTCCCTCGTTACTGCTTTCATTTCTTAAAGAATGCCATGCATTCATACATTACTTTTCTTTCACTTTCATAGGCCAGTGCACTTCGTTACGCCCCGGCCTGCTGGGGTTAGTGGCCATTTGGGCTGATGGATTCGCCCATGGCCACGGATTGAAATCCCTTTCCATTAGGGTGCACTACTAGATACTACTGCCCGGCATTGCAATCTGCCCATTCATTCATTGGGTACCCACTTCCATTCATTCATATGGTCGCTACGTAGTTTCATACATTCATTTATGCCGGGCAGTAGTATCTAGTAGTGCACCCTAACGGAAAGGGATTTCAACTTGTGGCCACGGGAGAATCCATCGGCCCAAAAGGCTGCTAACCCCAGCATGTGGGGCGTAACGACGTGCACTGACTTATGAAAGTGAAAAGAAAAGTAATATATGAATGCATGGCATTCTTCAAGAAATGAAAGCAGTGACAAGGGAACGTTTTACGAAAAGAAAAGCATGTTTAAAGAAGAAAACCCCCGTCTACTGATGTTTGCAAATGAAAGCATGTATGTATGTACATATAGTATATATGGAATGATGAATGCATGAATGAAAACCTACGTTGTTATATTTTAACGATATGAAGTAATGCTTACTGAGTATTTGACTAATTTTAGTTTTTATGTGTGCCCCTCCCCCCACAGGAAGCTGAATGAGCTGTACGCTCAGGAGAGACACGGCCAAAGGAGAAGAGCACGGAAGTCTAGGCATGAGGGTTTTAAATATATGAAAGGTCTTTTTATATTGAGATTTATATTTTCCACTCTTTTAACCCTCAAGCCTCTTTTATTATAAAAACACATTTTATTTTATAACGTAGAGTCTTGCACCCTGGGAAGGACAGTAAGAGGTTTTAAATCGAATAGTAATTCTCGTCGTATTTTCTAAAATATTTTATAAAAAAGACCCACCTAAAGGACGAATGTTACATTTACATTGTTCTATTTAGCCATAAGTCTGGCAATGGGTTTGTATTATTTGATTTGGTGCTTGGGATATTGAGGTTATTAAGCCTCACATATTATTGTAAATCCCAAGTGCCTTGTTGTTTATCATGGTATTTCTCCGTCATAAGCGAAGGCTATTAAATAAACTTGGGTGGAGGTCATTATTAGACATGTGACTACCCACTCTTTAAAAAAAAAATGTTCAAGACTTCTGTAGCAAAAGAAAAGATCGAGGATGATTTGCTTGGATATTCCTAAACTCTACATATTTGATGTTGAGTATTGCTGAAAAACATAAACAAGTCTTTGAACAATATGTTTTCGTGGATTAACAATTCGTGAGCTCCACTAATAGTGATTGGAAAAATGCATGAATTTTTATAGAGTTGCTAAAACGTTTTTATGATGTTGCATTGAACATTTCTAGTTCTTTGAACGGAACGGCCAATGTATATTTAACAACTTTGTAAAATTGAAGATGCATTAAATGATATATGCTCGAATAATGATATTATCACTAGTACTATGGGCATCAATATGAAAAGTAAGTATGACAAGTATTGGGATAGCACAAATAGGTTCAACTTGATGATATATGTTGTTTTTGTGTTTAATCCATGATACAAAATGATGGAAATAAATTTGTGATTGCAAAAGTATAAAGGGGATGAGTTGGCGAATAATAACATATATTAAATAGATTTGTGCTTCACACCACCGATATTTTAATTTTTGCAACTTGTTATATTTTATTTCATTTGATTTGAATAATTAAATTTGTTTATATGTTTGTTCGGTTATTTGTTTATTATGTTTAATTATTTATTCTACTTTCTTTTATTACTCAATAACAGATGGAATAGATTCTGTAATTTGTAATGTCGATATAACCCTGGGTTGGTGGTGACTCCTCTTCTATTTCAGTGCATATGGAGGAGTATGAGAGTCTTCTAATTTCTTAATTTGCTTATACACAACACCATACCCATTCAATCTCATCTTTACTCAAGAAATCTAAAAAAATAGCTAGTAACAAATCAATGGTTTGGGAACACTTTACAAAAGTGCAACCTAACGACCATGATAAGTCAAAAGCTCAATACAATTATTGCATTAAACTATACATTCGCACTACAAGAATGGCACTTCATCTATGATATACCACCTCCAGAATGCATGTAAAACTTCCCCTCTTCAAGTTAAAGGAGTTGGAAAAATCAATCCTCTAGTGTTAAAAGGGATGCGAAGGGAAGAGTGTGTAGCCCACAAGGTCTAGTGAAATATTATGTAGAAAAACTTAGAGTGTCAACTACTAAGTTTTTTATTTGGTGTGAATTGCCTATTAGTCTAGTAGAGGGCGAAGGTTTTGTTGAGTTTGTAATTGATTTAAGTCTCAATATAATTTGCCACCTCAAATCACTTTAAAATGAAATTGTAGGATGGTCAAAGAATTGGTCTAACCACCGATACCTGGATATCGGTTCGAAATATGAGCTACATGTGCAATACTGTTGATTTTACTGATTCCAATCGGAGGAGATTGTATAAAAAAATACTTATATTTTGCCAAATTCCTTACCATAACGAAATTATTTTGAGGGTGTTAGACTTAAGATTGCAGAAATGTGATGTTGATAAAATTTTGACCATCATTGTTGATAATGTCTACTCAAATGATGTTTTTGTTGATTCTATGAGAAGGAGAATAAAATATAATGATTATATTATATTGGGTGCTGAATGTCCTCAGATTTGTTGTGCGCCCATATATTAAATTTGATTGTTATTGACAGTTTGAAAGATATTTATGAATTTATAACAAAGATTAGGGATGCTGTCAAATATGCAAAATATTCGTCGTCAAGCTTTTCCAAAATCAAGGCTTCTGCAGCAAAAGAAAATATCAGTAGGCGGATAATTTGCTTGGATGTTCCTAAACTCTACATATTTGATATTTACTACTGCTAAAAAATATAAACGAGTCTTTAAACAATATGTGTCTATGGATAAACAATTCGTGAACCACACTAGCAATGATTGAAAAAATGCACGGATTTTTGTAAAGTTGCTGAAAATTTTTTATGATGTTGCATTTAACATTTTTGGTTCTTTGTATGTAACGTCTAATGTATATTTTGAGCAATTTTGCACAATTGAAGATGCATTAAATTATATGTGTTCGAGTAATGATATTATCACTAGTATTATGGGCATAAATATGAAAAGTAAATATGACAGGTAGGTTCAACTTGGTGATATATATTTCTTTTGTGCTTAATCCATGATACAAAATAATGGCAATGAAGTTTTAGTTGCAAAAGTGCAAAGAGGATGAGTTGGCAGATAATAACATGTATAAAATGGATTTGTGCTTCACACCACCGATATTATATTTTTTGCAGCTAGTTTTTATATTTTATTTCATTTTATTTGAATGATCAACTTTGTTTATATGAATTTTCGGTTATTTGTTTGCTGTGTTTGATTATTTATTCTTCTGTGTTTTATTAGTCAATAATAGATGGAAGGAGATTCTTTGAGTTGTAAATTCAGTACAACCGAGGGGGTTGGTGGTGACTCCTCTTCTATTTCAATGCATATGGAGGAGCATGGGAGTTGACCAATCCCTTAATCCACATATACACAACACCCTATCCATTTCATCTCATCTTTACCCAAGAAATCCAAAAAAATACCTAGTAACCAATCGGTGGTTTAGGAACATTTTACTCAAGTGCAACATATTGACTACGATAAGCCAAAAGTTTCATGCAATTATTGCTTTAAACTATACAATTGCCACAACAAGAATGGCAGTTTTTTTATGATACACCACCTCTAGAATGCATGTGAAACTTCCCCTGTTCGAGTTAAAGGAGCTGAAAAAAGTCAATTCACTAGTGTTAAGAGGGATGTGAAGGGAAGAGTGTGTAGCACACAAGGTCTAGTGAAGTCTGATGCAAGAAAACTTAAGGTGCCAACTGCTACGTTTTTTATTTGGTGTGAATTGCCTTTTAGGTTAGTGGAGCACGAAGGTTTTGTTGAGTTTGAAATTGATTTAGAGTCTCGATATTCTTTGCCACGCCGAATCACTTTAAAAATGGATTGTATAAAACTATACAACGAAAAAAATATACAGCTAAAGAAATTGTTGGATGGTCAAAAAATTTGTCTAACTACCTATACCTAGACATGGGTGCAAAATATGTACTACATGTGCATTACTGCAAATTTTATTGATTGCAAATGGAGATTGAATAAAAAAAAATATTTAAGTTTTGCCATATTCCTGACCATCGGGAAGAAACTATTGGGAAGGTGTTAGACTTGAGACTGCATGAATAGGGTGTTGATAAATTTTTTACCATCATTGTTGATAATGCCTACTCAAATGATGTTTTGTTGATTACATGAGAAAGAGAATAAAAGACAATGATTGTATTATATTGGGTGATGAATTTCCTCACATTCGATGTGTGCCCATATATTGAATTTGATTGTTATGGACAACTTGAAAAATGTTTATGAATTTGTAACAAATATTAGGGATGTCATCAAATATGTGAAATCTTCACTGTCAAGATTTTCCAATTTCAAGGCTTCTACTGTAAAAGAAAAGATCAGTTTATTATGTACAGTCGATGGACCTTGAAGGTAAATGTATATATAAGTTACTGGAAACTTGAAATCTTTTTTGTATTAGTTTATTATCTATTTAAATTGTAACTCAAGTTTTTAATAATTTTTTAGATGATCATTCAGCTTCATCTTCAACTAAGCATTGAGTATTCATCTTCATCGTCTTTATTTGTTTCTGTCAAGCAAAATCTGGTATGGAGAAAATTGTTGTTTTTGTTTATGCCTAGGTTTGGTATTTTACAGAATTTTATTTGTAAAAAAAAAAAATCATGTTAACCTTCTTCTTTGAGGTATCTTAGAATTAAGAAAAATGCTGAGTGCAAGCGCCTCATGTAAGCAGTGCGTAAACGCCAACTGATGTGGAAAAATGCAAATGCATCGTTTCAAAAAATTGGAGCGCACCGTATTGAGGCTTTCCTCAGTTTCCCTCTCCTCAGTTTCCCTCCTCAATTCCCTCATGCTCCCTACGTTTCCGTTTACGCACCTTCAATGCATAAAGAGCAGCCTCCTCAAAACCATCTAAACTCACGAAACTTTCTTGCATATTGACTCTCAGGTTGTGCTCTGCTCAACCTCTCCTCCATTTTTTTCACTTCTTTAGATCTATAGCTCTTCATGCTTAATTAGCAGTCACAAAGATCACTCATAAAAGATGTATTTATTTGTCATGGGAGATAACCTTTGGTATGTTCAACAATCGCTTTTTGGGAAAAATTGTTTCTGCAGCGACCAAGTCTTATGCATTCAGAAACTTACAATATTATGTGTTTTTTGTTACACAGAAACATGAATTTCATCCACAACAATGTGTAAATCCCAGACACCAACCTCTCCTACCAGCTGTAAGTGTTTAAATCCAAGAGATTTCGAGAGAGAGTTGACACACCGTTTGCTGGGCGTCTTGTTGAGGTGAAGCCAAAGACCCACACAGAAAATGACCCAGGAAAATGGGCACAGATCCACTCGAAGACCACAACACCACGCAAGTAAACGACCTGAGACCTTGAACAACACCATGAAAGTTTTTGTAAAAAGCACCACGCAAGTAACGAGATCGAAGAAAGTGTACAATGGTACACCATCTACAAAATTTAATCAGCTTGGAAGAGAGCTTTTTTTGGGAGAGAGTCTGGAAAGGTTGAGAACAAAAATGAGAGGAAGGTTTAGTCCAAGACGAGTCCGAATCCAAAAATATTTTGGAAAAATATGAAGGAACTGAATTGCAGGTGTAACAATTTGAATGAATTTGTAATTACCAAAGTGACTCAGATTTCTAGCGGGAGGAGGATGAGGATGCATTAGAACAGCTTAAGATGGATCTGAGGAATCAAATAACTGGGGGACTTCATACTATTTTAGAAGAAGAAGAAGAAGAAGAGTTAGAGTCTGCAACCAAGGTTAAAGGTCTAAAGCCTCTGAATATTGATGAAAAGTTCGAGTTCAAAGATTGAATGGAAGAGATCCAAAAGGTTTACAAGAGCTACTCGGACAAAATCTGAAAATTGGGTTTGGGAGAAATAGTCGGAATGGGTTTGGGAGAAAGCTGTTAATCATGAAATCCAACATTTTTCTTCATTGCCAGATGAAATCTAATAAATGGGTTTGTTTTTCTTGGGGAAGAAATGCTTTTCAGAGGAAGGCCAATTTGTGGTTTCTGTAAGAAATAGGTTTGGGTTCTCTTCTTTTTCTAACTACAAAACTAGGGCTGATTTGCAGAGAAACATGACATTTCGAAAGGTCTACTTTTTGCCTTTTTGTTTTCTTTTTTCTTACAGAAGCTATGCCACATTCGTCGATAATATGCCGCTTGCACAGTGGCTTTTGTATGTAGTGGAATTGTAGAATTAATCATTACTAATTATCCCTGCTTTATTCATTCTTCCAGAGCTAGCTTAGGTCGTCATATTTTTTCTTGCAGGAAAATGGAGATAAAGCCTCGTGTTGAGGGATTGGATATGACTGATTGGATTTGACGTCCAAGTTCCATGATTGTGGTATGCACAGGTTCATTTATTGAGATTTTCATAGATTTTTTTGGCCTGAGGCTTGCATGCGAGATGGTGTATGTTAATATTGTTTTGGTCTTGAAAATAAAACGACAAATGGAGTACGGCAACATCAAGAATGTGCATTGAGATAGGAGAAGTCAATGCACATTCTTATTAGCTAGAACTCTGTCAATGATAAGAGATACTTTACAGTTGCAAAACTTTAATTAAAGACCCAATACTTATTAGCTAATTTGATAGTACTGGGATGAAATAAGTTGAATTCTTTTTTTAAAAAAATGTCTATTCTTCGATGTTTCATTGGAGCAATCTGTGATTCGAGAATAACCAAATAAAATGTTCACTCAACGTTTGTGCGATATGTCATTGAGCAAAGATTAAACAAAGAGTTTGCTCAAGACTCAGTTGAGTGAATAACACGATATTTGTTAAATTAGGGCTTCCACCGTATACCATATAGATATGCCCATTATGAATAGTATGGACGGTTTTGAATAGAGTATTTTGCTCTAAAGTGTAATTTGTCATTCTTCAAGATAATAAAATATTTTGTAGCTCCATACATGTAGGCAGGTTACCGAACTTCGAAAATCTCTTTCGTGTAATTGATTTCTTGTTTTACTTTATTTTTCTTGCATCGTTATTTCTCAACAGCATTCTTAAAGGAATCTTCTTGCCTATCCATCATGTCTATAAGCTCAATTAAATGGAGTACACATGCTTAATATCATTATTATAGTTCATGGTAGGCCAGGGACCCTCTCAATCTATTTATATTAGTGTTGACACCATTCCATCAAGGGCTACAATACTACTAATTAGTATATCATGAAGTGATACAACTTTTTATGAGTATTATTGCTCATAAATTTATACTAAATAAGTTTTATTATACGCAGATCACCGCATTATATTTCTCAATTCAAGAGATTTGCTTATATAGATTTGTATAATTATTTCAAAACTTGAAAAATCCTTTCTGCTCGAGATCTCTTATAAGGATCATGTTTTAAGTTTTAACAAATCACAGCTTATATGCTTATTTGTGCTAGTATTGATATTTGAATTTATTACACATTATTTAAACCTATCTTATCCTATCTAGGCTTTTTTTTTTTAACTGAAAGTCTAAACAAATTAAATAGATTTGTGCTACACTCATCGAGTATTGATAAATAAATTAAATATATCCCGAGGATGGTCCCCAATAAGGCCAAAATGCATTCTCTTTCTTTTTTATCATTTTTTTAATCCTTAAATATTTAAAAAAAAATCATAACATTTTAATCACAAAGTTTTTAAAAAAAAAAAAAAAAAGTTGTGGGGAGAATCCGTCGGGACCAACTCAAGCTGTACGTGTGCCCTTCTTTGAAAACAGTCTCGCGCGTAAAAAGTACGTGGTGTTAAATAAACTTGCTTGAGGCCATAATTGTTTCTTTTAAAAAAAAAGGTTTTCAGATTAATTAAAGGATAATGCTCGGATGATCCTGAGATGTGTCCATCAAATTTGTGTCCTAGTGTAATTGCATTTTTTTTTTAATTTTTCTTTTAAATATTTTTAAATATTTAAAAAATATATAAATTCATTAATAATCATTTCTTGACTATTAAAAATAAATAAATAACAAAAAATAAAATATCCGGAGGAGCATATTTAGTAGACCCGTTAATTGAGAGTCATCGTAGGATTTTCCTTAATTGTTTATTTTCGTGACTAAAATCTAAAATTTTAAAAATTTTAAAAATCTTCTATCTCATTATTACAATTTTTTTAAATCTCATATAAAATAAAATAAATAATTAAATTTTTTTAAATTTTAAAATAAATATAATATTAAAAAATATATTCTAATAATATTTTATTCAATTTTTTAACTTTAACTTCAATTCATCTCGTCTTAAAAAAACAAACGAAATCAAATGTCACAATGCTTAATCGAAGTTAGAGACGAAAAGGACAACGACCTGGTCGGCATAATTTGTCGGACAATGATTGTCTTTGGTTCTGGAACTGTATCCTTCAACAAGAGTTCATTAGAAAATTCATACCATAATTTATTCTTTATTTTATGTCTTTGTTGTGACGTCTTCAGTACTGTTTATTACATTCTAGTCGGTCGTTGTAGATTCCAGCTTACTCAGCATTTCTATTTATAAATATATATATATATATATATAGTGAGACGTAGAGTTGGGCATTATAATTTTTTTAAATTTTTATATAAAATATAATAAATAATTTAATTTTTTTAATTTTTAAAATAATAATAATATTAAAATATAATATTTTAATAATATTTTATTTAACTTTTAATTTTTATCTCAACTAATCTTATAATAATTCAATATTCAAACCATACCAAAATGGAAAGTTGATAAAAGGAAATTCAAAGAAGTCGGAGGAGAACAGATGTGGTAGAGATGGGCTGGGGTAGTATGTAAATTGTCGACTGCCGCAGCCCATATTTTAGAGTAATAGTATCGAAGGGTAGAATTGTGATGTAAATTGTAGGACGGACAGAAAATGTTAGACACTAATTGTCTAAACTAATGATATGTAAATACTAATCAAAAGTGGTAAAAAAAAAATAATGATAAAATATTAAATAATAGTGGATAATAATATAAAATAATCATAAAATATTGAATAATCTAATTTGAGATAGTCTAATTTTAAAAAGTGACAAACACATCCTATATGCAAAAGAGCATATATGTGCTTATAGTTTTAATAAGATTTACTCATTCATCTAGAATAATAACAACAACAACAATAAATGGAAAAATCTATTTATCATGATCCTCTCAATATTTTTTTATACGATATTAAATTATAAGCTCACAAGTGAAATATAATAAATAAATAGTTTCCAATTACAATTTAATAATACATCATAGAATGATAATAAAATAGATTATGAACGGATTACTCATAACAAATACATTTTGCTCCAAGATTAGTGGAAGTGAATATTCAATTTACATAATCAAGATATGAATAAAGCTAGAGCTCCCGCTGGGCTCCAATGTATTTTTTTATGTATTTTTTTATATAAATTTTTTTAACAATTTTAAATATTAAGGAAATATTTTTTAATAATTTTTTTATTTATGATTTTTTATTTTACTTCGTAATTAAGAAAGTATTTTTTAATAATTGTTTTTTAACTTTCTGATTAAGTAAATATTTTTTAATGATATTCTAAATTTATTTTATTTTATTAAAATATTTAAAAGTGTTAAAAAAATCTATATAAAAAATGAGTTAAAAAGAAACATATAAAAAAACACATACTATAATACGCGGGAATACCCCCGCTTTTCTTTTTGATGTGCAGGTTTATATATATATATAAATATATATATATAATTAAAATAAACACGTGGCTACACATTAGCATGCTACATCTAGCGGGAAGGGAGAACGGGACTCAGGAGCAGGGTGTCACGGACTTGGAATTTCTTCACACGTCCCGTGCGGCCTTAGGAGGATTTGTCCTCACAAAGCTCCTAAGTAAGTCTTCTAAGTGACTCAAGACAAAGAGAACAAATCTAGAGTGAGAAAGTAGAGAGAGAGGCTCTAGAGAACTTTGTTGCTCTTATTGCTTGGTGCCTTACACAAATGAGGACTCCCTCTATTTATAGGGACCTGTTGGTGCAAAGAATAACTAGGATTGTGACACTTGTCACCAATCCAAGGGTAAAGAACATTCTAGATTACTATTCTAGAAATATCTACAAGACTCTCTTACAAGGGATTCCACACTCTTCTAGAGTGTTCCATACAACTCTTCAACATTCTACCAGATTCTAGAATAATCTATAAAGGATTAGGAAACTCTAGATGGTTATGGATTCCTCTAGAAAAATCTAGGTGGTGACACTCTCCCCCACCTAGCTTCGCGACGTCCTCGACGCGGTGTCTTCGTGGAACCTTTGGATTTGATCTTCAAATTGCCACAACGACTCCTTTGGTTCCCAAGTTGTCTCGCTCGCGGGTNGATTAAGTATTCTTGGCGTGGCTTATGACTCTTTCGTCTAATCACACGACCTGCCAAGATTTCTTCGACTTCTTTGTCAAAAGTGGTAGTTATGCCCAACGGTGCTCGTTTAGACTCTTTTCTTGTGGGCTCTTCTTCGTCACCGTGATAAGGCTTCAAACAACTTACGTGAAAGACTGGATGAAGCTTGAATTTGGAAGGCAAGTCCAACTTATAGGAGACCTTCCCTACTTTCTTGATGATTGGGAATGGTCCTTCATAACGTCGTACCAGCCCCTTGTGCAGCTTCCTTGTAAACTTGTGTTGGCTTGACAAGATTTTTACCAACACCAAGTCTCCTATGCGGTACTCCATGGGTCTTCTTTTTTTATCCGCCCATTTCTTCATTTTCTTGGTTGCTTTGTCTAAGTAGGAGCGAGTTACATCCAGCTGTTCATTCCAGGACTTAGCAACCTTGAAGGCTGTTGGACAGTTCCCCGCATAGCTTGTCTCTAATGACTGGGGAGTGAGTGGTTGTTGCCCCATTATAACCTCAAATGGGCTTTTATTTGTAGACTCACTCCTTTGTAAGTTGTATGAGAATTGAGCTACATCCAACAACTTAACCTAATCAGACTGGTTGGCACTCACAAAGTGCCTCAAGTATAGCTCCAACAAGGCATTCACCCTCTCAGTTTGCCCATCTGACTGTGGATGAAAGCTGGTAGAGAAATGTAGAGCCGACCCCATAAGCTTGAATAGTCCTGACCAGAACTTTCCCGTGAAGCGAGGGTCCCTATCACTGATGATGCTTTGTGGTAAGCCCCAATACTTAACCACCTGTTTGAAGAATAGCTTGGCTGTCTCTTCGGCTGAACAATCTTTAGAGGCAGCAATAAAAGTGGCATACTTAGAAAACCGATCCACCACAACAATGATGGTAGCACATCCTTCTTATTTAGGGAGAGCCACTATGAAATCCATGCTAATACTCTCCCAAGGACGAGAAGGAGTGGGTAGTGGTTCCAATAAACCGGCTGGGCTTCGATTCTCCACTTTATCTTGTTGGCACACAAGACAAGTTTTTACGAAGAGTTCCACTTCATCTCTCATCTGTGGCCAGTAGTAAGAGACCTCCAACAAGGCTTGAGTGCGACGTTGGCCAGGATGTCCAGCCCACAAGGAATCATGGCATTCCTTGATAAGGTTCCTTCGTAGCTTTCCCCACTTTGGAACATATAGTCGCCGTCTGGTGGTGTAGAGTAACCCATCCTCTACCCAAAATCTCTTAGTCTTCCCCTCCGTAGCCATATTCATCAGATTCTTGGCTAGAGGGTCATGCTTCAAGCCTTCACGGATTATCTCTATTGTCTCCCCTTGTATGCTACTAATATGGGCAAGCTCACCCTTCCTACTAAGGGCGTCAGCAACGACATTGGCCTTGCCAGGCTTGTACTCCAAGACGTAGTCAAATTCTGCTAAGAAGTCTTGCCACCTAGCTTGCTTTGGACTTAGTTTTTTCTGACTTTGAAAGTAACTAGTGGCAATGTTGTCAGTCTTGACCACAAAGCGAGAGCCAAGCAAGTAATGTCGCCAAGCCCTAAGGCAGTGAATGATGGCTGTCATCTCTTTCTCTTGCACCGTGTATCGCCTTTCAGTCTCATTGAGTTTACGACTCTCATATGCAATGGGGTGTCCTTCTTGCATGAGAACTCCCCCAATGGCGAAATCCGATGCATCTGAGTGCACCTCAAAGGTCTTGGTGCAATCTGGTAGAGCCAAAACCGGTTCCTCCATGATGGCTGCCTTCAAGTCATCTAAGGCTTCCTGACACCTTGATGTCCACTCCCATGCCTTGTTTTTCTTGAGCAAGTCGGTGAGGGGGGATGCTCTAGTAGAGTATCCCTTTATAAATCTTCTATAGTAGTTGACAAGTCCAAGGAAGGATCGAAGCTCGATAACCTTGGTGGAAGGATTCCACTCCTTAATGGCCTTAATTTTTTTCTCCTCCATACTGAGTTTTCCCCCTTGGATCTTGTGACCAAGGAAATGGACTTCAGTTAGTGCAAATGAGCACTTCTCCCTTTTGACATAAAGTTGATTTTCCCTTAAGACACGGAAAACAACCATTAGATGCTCCACATGTTCTTCAAGGGTGGAACTATAGATGACAATATCATCTAAGTAGACTACCACAAATTGATCAAGATAGGGGTGGAAGATCTTGTTCATGAGGGTGCAGAAGGTGGCTGGAGCTTTTGTGAGGCCAAAGGGCATCACTAAAAATTCATATGCTCCATAACGAGTCACACAAGTCGTCTTTGGTTCATCTCCTTCCGCAATCCTCACTTGATAATACCCCGATCTTAGATCAAGTTTAGAGAAGTACTTTGCATGGCCTAGTTGATCAAACAAGTCAGCAATCAAAGGAATGGGGTACTTGTTCTTGATGGTTACCTTGTTTAGGGCCCGATAGTCGATGCACAGCCGTAAAGACCCATCATGCTTCTTTTGGAATAGCACGGGTGCCCCGTATGGTGCCTTGGAGGGTTGAATGAATCCGGCATCGAGCAGCTCTTTAAGTTGCCTCCTTAACTCTTCAAGTTCCGGAGGTGACATGCGATAAGGCGCCTTGGCAGGAGGTTTGGCGCCGGGCTCTAACTCAATTTGATGATCCACCTCTCTCCTAGGTGGTAGTTGCTTGGGCAACTCTGGTGGCATGACGTCCTCATAATCCTTGAGGACCGCTTGGATCTCCTTGGGTGGAGGGGAGGAAATCTTCTCTTCACCTTCCTCCATAGAGGCTATGTAAGACACCTCGCCCTTCTTCCAACCTTTCTTGAATTGCATGGCTGATAGAAGTTGGGTGGTGTTTGGTCTAGACACGGTGGGAATCATGCATGGACCACCCTCTAGGATGCACACCGAATTGTAGTGGGGAAGAGACACTACATTGAACTGTCTCAAGAATTCCATCCCCAATACAATATTGAAGTCATCCATAGGGGCGACCGAGAAATCCACCTTTCCCTTCCAAGTGCCGAGTTGTAGCTCCACCCCATGAGCTACCCCATCAAGGGGTTTGGCCTCAGAATTCACGGTCTTTAACCATCCTTGACCCTTCTTGAGAGGAATCCCTAGCCGTGCGGCCTCCTCCTTCTTGAGAAAGTTGTGAGAAGCCCCTGAGTCGACCATGGCGTGAGTCTTCTTTCCATTGATGAATACTTCTACGAACATCAAAGACCCATCCTTGGTGGTTGGCTTGGTGTTTGCCTTGAGCGAGTTGAGAAGTTGCAAACACCCCATGTGCGATGTCTCCTGGGCTTCCTTTTCTTCCAACATGGCATTGAGGGCCTTCCTCTTGGGACAATCTCTAGCCCAATGTGGTCTGTCACAAAGGAAGCAAGCATCCTTAGGTTTCTTGTCTTTGGAATGGTCTTTCTTGCTTTCCTTTGTTGTCGAAGGCCTGTCCCCCCGTTCCTTGTTCTGTGGTGGCTTAGACCCCTTTGCTCCCCCACCTTTGCCGTGATTATCCTTCAAAGACTTGGGTTTTGAAGAGTTGATACTCTTGTGATACTCAAATTCTTTTAAGGTTTCTGCCACTGTTAAGGCGGTGGAGATGTCGTTGACCCCACGACGCTTGAGCTCCTGAGCCACCCATGGTTTGAGGCCATCGATAAAATTGAAGAGGAGATCTTCTTCACTCATGTTTGTGATTTGAAGCATGAGTGCAGAAAATTCCTCAACATAGTTGCGGATAGAAGAAGTATGCTTCAACTCCTTCATTCTCTTCCGTGCATTAAGGGCCACATTTTCAGGATAGAATTGTCTTTTGAGTTCATGCTTGAACTCTTCCCAAGAGTTGATGGTGCAAGTACCCTTCTCTATCTCACTATGCTTACAACGCCACCAAGTACCAGCAAGATTAGTAAGGTAGAGAGAGGCAGTACGTACCTTGACATGCTCATCTTGCATGTTCAAAGCTTCAAAGTAGCGCTCCATGTGCCACATGTAGTTGTCTAGTTCTTTGGCATCCCGCTTGCTGTCGAACTCCTTTGGTTTAGGGGTATCTACCCTTGGTGTAGCCACCATTCCAGCTCCAATGGTGCCTCCGTTGGCCACTGCCCGCTTGCACATGGCCCAATCCGCCCTGGTCTCCTCCAGACCTACGCGGTATTCCTCCATTTGCTCTTGGAGTCTTGTTAGCTCCCCCAAGACCCGGTCTTGGAAGGCAACATTCTCAACATGCTGTGCCTCAATGGTGGGGTTGATGGTGCTCAGAATGAACTCCTTGAGCAATTTAGATTGGCCCTCCAATCCTAGCTCCTCCAAACTTTGCTCCACGATGCCAAGTCGGTCCTTGACATCCGCTACCGCCACTTCCATCCTGTTCACAGTGTTGTCAAGGGTGCTCACCTTCCTGTGAGACTGATCCCATTCCTCCATCTTGGCCAAGATCTTAGTCATGGCCTTCTCAATGCCATCGAGACGAGACTCTATGGACGAGGTTGAATCCTTCGACCTCTTGCTTTTTCGTGGCTCTTGGTGCTCCATGGTGATCTCACTTGGATCCGCCATCCCAACCTAGATAGCTCTGATACCAACTGTCACGGACTTGGAATTTCTTCACACGTCCCGTGCGGCCTTAGGAGGATTTGTCCTCACAAAGCTCCTAAGTAAGCCTTCTAAGTGACTCAAGACAAAGAGAACAAATCTAGAGTGAGAAAGTAGAGAGAGAGGCTCTAGAGAACTTTGTTGCTCTTATTGCTTGGTGCCTTACACAAATGAGGACTCCCTCTATTTATAGGGACCTCTTGGTACAAAGAATAACTAGGATTGTGACACTTGTCACCAATCCAAGGGTAAAGAACATTCTAGATTACTATTCTAGAAATATCTACAAGACTCTCTTACAAGGGATTCCACACTCTTCTAGAGTGTTCCATACAACTCTTCAACATTCTACCAGATTCTAGAATAATCTATAAAGGATTAGGAAACTCTAGATGGTTATAGATTCCTCTAGAAAAATCTAGGTGGTGACAAGGGGCTGTAGCACTAAGGGTGTAGAACCGGACCGGATTTTTTTCCGGTCCGGTCCGAAACCCGGAATCCGGGTGGATCCGGGCGGTTTGCCGCCCGGATTAAACCCGGGCGGGTAAAATGTTTTTTGTAACCGCCCGGATCCGGTTACGGATCCGGATTTTAATCCGGTTTCCGTAACCGGCTTTTCTGTTTTAAAAACATATGTTTTTACCCCGAAACGTTGTCGTTTCGGAACCCTGTGATTTATACCTCATTCGGTCATTCCCTCGAGTCTCGACCATTCTCATTTCTCTTCTGCGATTTTGGCAAACCGAGTGAACCCTAGCCGTCGAAGCTCGCCAACTTGTTGCTCACCAAGGAACTTGCTCGGAGACTGAAGGTATAGTTAGAGATTGCTTTATCAAGTATTATTTCTTGATTTCTTCTTTGTTCTCTCGGTTTGTATAGAATTGAGGAAGTGGGTTTGTATAGATTTGAGAAATTTTTGTTTCCTGAGCCTTTAAAAATATTTGTAATCATGGGTTGCTTTGCATGTGAAATATTTGTAACTTTGGGGTTTCGATATTGGAAACCCTTTTAGGTCTGGGTTTCATAAAATCTCCATGCCTAACCCTTTTAGGTCTAGTCCGAATTCCTTGGTCAGTGATTCTTGTACTGGCTTAGACTTTTGACATATTTCTTGAGTTTTATGGCTGTTTTTTACTTGGTATTATTTCATGTTTTGTGCTGAGAATTGATTCCTCCATTACTCCATGATAATGAATATATGATTTTTGTCCTCTTACTGGAAGTAATCTAATCTCAGACCTGAACATTTCATTTGCTTTATACTTTCAGTGATGAGTAAAGTGATAAAACATAAACAGTCGGCAGAAATGTTTTCCTCACTTGTTTCAGGAGGATCACATGTTGTTTTATTTATAGATGTTTTTGGATAAACTCAATCTGTTATATTATTTGAATATATTTAAATTTACAGAGAGTTTGTTAGCTCGTAGCTTTTCTTTTGACCACGGAGGTATGGGATTAATTGAGCTCGCCAAAGAAAATTGCAGAAAGACCTTGTAAAAACATGGAGGAATGGAAGAAATGAAAGAGAGGAGTTTGGGAGGAGCTGAAGCTCCTAGTGAGAGAGAAATGTTACAAAACAAACTTAGACAACACATTTCTACTTAACCAATATATGATTTATTATTTTATTTTTTTATTTAAATTCATATATTTAAATTGAATAACAAAAATGATAAATTACATATTGATTATGTGAATGTGTGTTGTATAAGCTTTTCTTCTAACATTTATTCCTTGAGAGAAAGGGTAGTCACAACTCAAAGAACATAGAGGCCGTTCTGTTGGTCCAAATAGAAACTAATAGTC
The DNA here is from genome assembly GCA_003123785.1 of Pterocarya stenoptera. Lineage (NCBI taxonomy): Eukaryota > Viridiplantae > Streptophyta > Magnoliopsida > Fagales > Juglandaceae > Pterocarya > Pterocarya stenoptera. Next base: position 359,310 of record QEOT01005511.1, read on the forward strand.
ACTTTCTTAATCAGTAAAAAAAAAAATTATAAGAAAAAAAAACTAAATATATAAGCAGTCAAAATTATAGTAACATTATTCAAATTAGTGGAGGTCTACCATCAGGTACACTTAAGGAGTGCTGGGACTCTTTAAGAAATTTATTATATAAGGAAATTAATACATTATTTTTTATGTTTAAAGCTTGTATTTACTCTTTGTATTTGCTAAAGCTTGTACATTATTTTTTATGTTTAAAACAGATGGAAGGTAGTTTTAGTGATAGTGTTGGTGGATCAGCACCTATTTCTTTGGACATGGAGGAAAACACTAGTCCTTTAGTACCTTCCTCTATGAATACCCAAAACCCCACACCATCTCTCCCCCCAAAGTCAAAAAGAGCCAAAAAGGCTACCAACCAATCTCATGTATGGGATCATTTTACAAGGATTGAACCTATTGATCCCATTGCACCTAAAGCTCAATGCAATTATTGCTTTAAGGTCTATGGATGCCATTATAAAAATGGTACTTCATCAATGTCTCACCACCTAGGATTTTCTTGTCCGAACTCTCCCATTAGAGAAAATAAGAATCTTGCGAAGGATAAATCACCATCACATACTGGAGTTAGGATTGATGGTAAAGGATCTAGTCCTCAAGTGTTAGGACAATATGATCGGGAAAAATTAAAGGTGATGATTTCCAATTTGTTTATCCAGTGTGAATTGCCATTCAAGGTTATAGAGCATCCGGCATTTGTTAACCTTTTGGGTTATTTAGAGCCTAGACATACCTTGCCATCCCGAACCACCTTCCAAAAAGAGTGTATTGGTTTATACAAAAAGGAGAAGCAAAGGTTGAAGGCTTTGTTGAGTAGTCAGAGAGTATGTTTGACCACCGACATATGGACATCGGTGCAAAATAAGAATTATATTTGTGTCACATGCCACTATATTGATCAAAGCTGGGTTTTACACAAAAAAATCATAATGTTTTTCAAGATTCCCAATCATAGGGGTGAGACCATTGCTTGGATGTTAGAGTCTTGTTTGGCGGATTGGGAGATTAACCGCCTTTGTACGATCACTGTGGATAATGCCTCCTCTAATGACGTTGCTATTGATCATGTGAGGAGGAACATAAGAGATAAAGAATTTACAATTTTGGGAGGCGAGTTCATACATGTGCGATGTGCTGCACATATTTTAAACCTCATTGTATGTGATGGTTTGAAAATTATTCATGATGCTGTAAATAAGATTAGAGAAGCAATAAGATTTGTGAGGTCCTCACCGGCAAGGCTTGATATGTTTAGAACATGTGCAGATGAGCTGAATATTGTGTGTGGAAAAATGGTGTGTCTAGATGTTCCTACTAGATGGAATTCTACATACCTAATGCTTAGCGTTGCTGAAAAATATGAAAGAGCTTTTGTGCTAATGGGAGTGAAGGAGTCACAGCTTTTGGCACCTTCGTTTGAAGATTGGCAAATGGCTCGTATCTTTATTAAGTTTCTAAAAGTTTTTTATGATGCCACTTTGAAAATCTCCGGCTCATTGTATGTGACTTCGAATTTGTTATTTCAACAAATTTGTACAATTGAGAACACCTTGAACAACATGGGTGAGAGTGATGATGGTATGTTGATGAGAATGGCATCTGTTATGAAACTTAAGTTTGATAAATATTGGGGGAACACAGATAGGATGAACATGATTGTTTATGTAGCTTTTGTCCTTGACCCTCGATATAAGATTACAGCCTTGTCATATTGGTTAAAAAGGTGCAAAGGGGATGAATGTGGAGATAGAATTGAGGCCAACGTAAGATTGCTCATGAATCGTTTGATTGAGCAATACCACAAGTTTCATGGGCTAGGTAGTGGAACATCAAATATGGTCGATAGAAGTTCCTCAAGTATTATTGGTGATGACCTGAACTGTAATGATTTTGATACAGCTCTAGATCAATATCTTAAGAAGCAAAACAGTTCGGTACTTAGCTCGGACATGGATAGATATTTGTCGGATGTGATTGAACCAAAAATGCCTGAGTTTGATATTTTAGATTGGTGGAAGAAGAACTCATTTAGATATCCCATCCTTGCGGAGATCGCACGTGATGTATTGGTCATTCCTATTTCCACCGTCGCATCCGAGTCCGCATTCAGCACCGGTGGACGTGTAATAGACCCATATCGAAGCTCATTAGCACCGGAGACTGTCCAAGCATTAATCTGCACGCAAAATTGGTTGACTTGTGAACCACTTAGTTCTTGGGAGGTGGAGGAGCATGTAGAAGGCGTTGACACCGAAGGTAAACACTTTTATTAGTTAATTTTGATTTTTTATTACTAATTTATGAATTTAAATTAACCTCTACATTTTTTTTTTCGTTTAAGGTAACCCTCTTCCTTCAACTTCCGCAACTTAAGCATATGGACTCCAACTTCATCTCAATTATTCCCTTTTAACATTTCTCAATTCTCAGCAAGCATACCAGGTGCGTATCTCATCTTTAATCTATTATAGTGTGGTAGATGCTTGTGAAGATGGTACCAGATACATGATGAATATTGTTCAAAATCAGGGTGATAAATTCTGTTTGTCACAGCTTTTGTATTGGCTCTATGTGTTGAATGTTAAAATTTATATTTCATAGCTTCTCTAAGGAAAGTTGAACTTTTAGATAGAATTTCTAGTTTATGGAAGAAGTTATAAAAAGGATTGGAAAATAAGATGATTCCATTTATTGTTATTAGAAAATGCAAATGATATTGACATAAACAATAACAATGAAGCTTCCGAATACTATGATATTCTGTTAATCGTGGAGTGAGGTCACAGCCTAGAATTTGAGAACAGATTCAGTCATTCTAACCATCTCTTCTGCAGCACAACGAGATGCAGAGGATACTGGGTGACAGAATTATTCGGACTGTAGGGTTCTCTTTATCTTTAGGTCATATTGGTTTGCTGTATTCTAGCTTGTGTCTGATAATTTAAATTCTTGGTAAAAGGTTAAGGTTGATAATGCCCTGTCAATAAATATTTCTTCATGCAATTCAATGAGGGGAAATTTACCTAGGTATTCATTATGCAAAATATTTTTTTTTTTGTTTAAGATAATGCCATTCAATTGCAGAAGCATTGAGAATAAACACATCTTCCTTTGATTGTTCACAGTTTGCTAATCTGTGATGTATATGCGGCATTTGTTTGCCACCGATGCAGATTTTGGCTGACCATAAGAATGAAGTTTGGTTCGTACAATTTTCTAATAATGGGGAGTACTTAGCCTCTTCATCAATCCTGACAATCCTGTGCAGTTATATTTATGGCACTATAACAAGAGAGGAGAATCTTCATCACCAATCATTGCCTTAAGGACAAGGCGTTCACTTCGAGCAGTGCATTTTCACCCTCATGCTGCTCCATTTCTTTTAACTGCTGAGGTAAGTTATCCAAAGGAAGTTTAATTAATTATTTACTTCTACTATAATATACATTACATTATTGGACTGATATGCAGGTCAATGATCTTAACTCTTCAGATTCCTCGATGACACACGCAACATCTTTGGGTTACTTGCGATATCCTCCTCCCGCTGTTTTTGTTGCAAACGCTCATTCCAATGAGCATGTTAGTCTGACTGCTGAACTACCTCTCACGTCCTTACCTTTCTTGTTTGTGCCTTCATTTGCTATAGATGATTCAAGAACAACAGATTTGCAGCGTTCCAATCAGCATGTTGGTTCAAGTAGTTTGCAAGTTGGGCCCGTTGTTTCAACGCTGGTTCAAATGGATGCAAATGAAGCACCGCGCTATGATGGTATGCTGTCTCCTATGGAGACATTTCCTGCTATTCCTAATGGCTCGCATGGTGGTATTGAGGAAGCTGCAAATAACCATTTCCCTAGTGGAACGGGAAGTGGCATATATTTCCTGTGATGATTGATGTTGGAACTAATAATGAGAAGCTGCTAAAAGACCCCTTGTGTAAGTCTTTTTCATCCATTTGTGGTGATGATATTGTAGTTGTGCCATATATTTTTTTCCCCATAAAAGCAGTTGTTCACCATCAACCATGCTAACTTTAAGCTAGTTCAAGAAAAGAGACTTGCTACCCATGTTTCTTAAAAAATGCATGCCCCCATTTTAAAGAAAAAAGCGATTTTTAATCGTGGTTATGTCTATTTACCCTGCTTTGTATTGCATATTAACTACACTTTGCATCTATTTAAAGAGCTTACAAGTTCAAGTTTTTAACATATATTAATCTTGTCTTTTTAAAGAGCTTGACGTTCCCAGCAAAATAGTAAGTCAAAAGAGAGGAAGCGAACCAGAAGGGAAGAAGAAGAAGAAGAAGACGAAGGGTGTGATTGAGATGATGATGATGAAGTTGTTGGAACTTCCTCTTGTTTTGAGAATGATTTTTTGGGTAGCTGTTTTAGGAGTGGCTGCCTTGTTGTGATGTATTATTATTAGTTTAATTAGTTGTGATGTATTATTATTTATTTTGTTCTTCGTAAATTTATATTTTTTATTGTGATGTAATAACAATATTATCTATTTTGCATTTTTATTTATTTTGTTCTTTAATTTATTTTTGTATTAATTAATTTTAGGAAGTGTTTAAATTATATTTTAAAAACAATTTGGGTAATTTAAGCATGAAATTAGAATTTAAAAAAAAAAGTTGCTATAAATTTTTTTTAAAGTTTTAAGGAGTTTTAAAAAAAAAAAAAAAAGAAGTAAAAACCGGATTCATCCGGTTATAATCCGGATTTAATCCGGATACCCGGATTTAATCCGGATATCCGGTTATAACCCGGATTAAATCCGGTTATAAACCGGATTAAATCCGGATATCCGGTTACAAACCGGATATCCGGATGTAATCCGGTTATCCGCCCGGATTAAATCCGGATTAATCCGGGCGGATAACCGCCCGGTTTCTAAAATCCGGATCCGGATCCGGTTATGGCCGGATATCCGGATCCGGATCCGGTTGCACACCCTTATGTAGCACTGCTCTTTAGATATATACATGGACTTACATAGTTATAGAGCACTTGTACACAGGTCTACACGGACCTCCTCAAATTGTGACCATTAACAGTGATTTCACATTTCACTTTTCATATGACGGGTTTGTGTAGACCCCGTGGACAGTGGTCATGTGCAGATATTTTTTCCTTAGCATCATTAATAATTACCACCTAAACAAAACTCAAATAAATCCAGCATGCCTACCAAATATATATTTTTTTTTTCGAAAATAGACAAATAAAAGGACAAAGCCCCCCGGGTTTTTTTTTTTTTAAGTAAATCAAAGCCCCCCTTTGAAATTATGTACCATTAACAGAGAAGATTCACATGTTGAATATTATATATATATATATATATATATATATATGCGCGCTAGTGTGTGGCTGTGGTACTAGGTTGGTGGCCAAGATCAGTTAAAGCTCTACCAAAAAAGAAAGAAAGAATGTTCATAAAAAAAGAAGAAGAAAGAAATGATGTTCATTGGACAAGATGCACTCAATTATATGAATATAATTAATTAATTAATTAATTTATGCAGTTGCTGGTACCCTAAGTCATTTAAAAACCAATGATGTTCATTGGTCATGCACCCAGGACTAGGTCTTGCTTCCCCAATCTTAGCCTAAAAAGCATGCAAACGATTATCCATCTGCAGTCTAAAAGAGGGTTAACTTCTGCGGTGAATATCCCACATATGGAAAATGCTAGTCTCGGGTCTCCCTGGGATTTTTTTTTTTTAACTTAATAATTAAGATAGTATTTTTTTAATAATATTATAATTTTTTTTAAATATTAAAAATTATTAAAAAATACATCTGAAATATATATATATATAAATATATATATTTATATATAAACACACACAAAGTCAGCGTGGCGACCTAGGCTGGCCTCCCATCTTTCCTCGTCTACATCGACCTAATTGTATAGAAGAAAATCTTTTTCTAATTCTTTTGGTTTAGTTAATTAATTTTCTTAATTATTTCTGATTTTTCTTAAATACTTTGAAATCAAAGTACTAACATCTTTTCAAATATTTACTAAATTCTTAAAATATTTTCTATTTTTAAATAGGTTTTGGATTTTTATTCTAATTTTTTAGATATTTTTATTTAATTTTAGAAAATTGCTACAGATACAGAGATTACACAAAAATAAACACACACATGGCTTCATGTGATACATTAAATCTACTTTACACTAAAAATAACTTTACAATCTGATGTATTGCATCAAATCACGTCAGTTTGTAAATTTATTTTTGTATAATTTTTTTGTGACTAAAATATTTTTTCGACTTTATTCGATTGCAAAGAATATACAGTTTAATTTCAAATTTGACGTACTTGAGGAATAAATTATAAAACTTGAAATCGAGGGACTGATTGGCAAATGGGTTAAAATTGAGAGGCTCATTTTATAATTAATCCATTATTTTAAATTTTTAGACTAAACACATGTTTCTCATTTTTTATTTATTAAAGACATGTTTCTAACTTAAGACAAGAAAAACGTTTTAAGGAATAATATGAATGCCTTGTTATGTCAGCTATAAAATGTTTGGATGTAATAAAATGGGGTACCAATTGGAAAACGACAAAATGCCATACATGATTTATTTTTCTACTTCGTTAAACATGAAACATCTTATTCGTGAGAAAATTGGGGAAAACAATTGTCCCAAAAAAAAAAGGAAATTAACCTTTTTATCCAACTTCAATCATGGAAAAATTATATAATACCTTAAACATTTGTTGGAAAGAAAATAAAACAAAATACACCGTGCAATTTGAATGTGGAGTGTTGGTATTTTTTTAATAAATGATATTTATTTGTAACGTTTTTATCATTACCGTTCTTTTTGTCATTAAGCTTTCCTTTTTCTTTTTTTTTTTTTTTTCTTTCTTCTTGAATTTTGAAGAAAACTTTTACAACATCTTTTATTTCCAAGAATTTTTTAAGTTCTGAACGGTTAGTGCTTTATTGGTTTTTTTTCCAGCATCCGTTTTACCATTTGATCTTGTTTAAATATTTTTTAAGGCAATATAGAAAAGAAAGCCGTTGGGTTGGGTGTAACACTCAATCAGTTTTTATTTTATGTTTACGACATTAAAAACTTGGATAAATTTTGAGACCGAACTGGTATAGATTAATTTCACTTTTTTAATAACCGATACTGCACCGGTTATCCTCCTAAACAAGTACTTTCGGTTTTACCGAGTCGGTTCGATTTTCCGATTTTTAATATATATTAAATTTCTAATCTTTTAATAATAACAATATAATCACTAATAGCTCTGATACCAAAGATGTATATCCCAGGTAATAAATAGTATATAGATATTAAAAACTTAACAACAGGCGGTATAACCAGTCATATGCATGAGAGCAATTGAAGCAGGTAGTATTACCGATCATATGCATGATAAAATAAATAAGATAAAGAGATATACAAAAATCAACTTCATTAAATACATAATACTTACAAGGAGGAGCTAATTCTCAGAAGAGTTGAAAACAGAAGACATAAAGAAAGACAGGAGAGTTGGTTTTTACAAAAGGTTGGCTTGAGAGAGACTTGGGAGAGTTGGGAGAGATTTGGATGAGAGAGGGAAAGGCTTCATATGAGAGTATTCCGAATGCCCTTCCTTTGTTACAAACTCCTATATATAGACACTGAAACAATGCAACACAGTACAACACAGTAACTCTTAATAATAAGTGAACAGTACTAACACGTGAAAACCAGTCTGTACAAACAGTAACTCTAATAATACATGAATAGTACCAACTCGTGAATGATATATATAAAGTCGATTGTCATTTTCTTCCGAGGAGATAATATTCCTGATAACTTTAATCTGTCATGTTGACTAATTTGGAAAGCAGTAATTTTTTAGAATCACATAATCTGAGGGTCATAATTTACCAAATCCAGATCAAACGGATCTTGAGAATTCATCAGAGGTATTGGATGATAAGGCGGATAATCTTGAGAATGAGAGGCTCTTGAGTGAGAGGCCTATTGAGAAGGAGAGGCCTGATGAGTTACAGGTTGCTGTAATGAAGATAATCTAGTAGGATGTTGTGCGTCGTCTTCATCATCACTATCTGAAACTTGTGACATTGCTTCGGCTAATTTTTTCAAATATTTCTTGTTGGTAATGGATGCTAATTATGCTTGAAATCTGTTTCGTTGAACAAGTACTTCTGGGGCTTTGGTAATTTTTGAAAACATGTTCAAGACATGATCGTAATTATATTTTTTTCACCATTTGAAAGAGACTTGGCGGGTCAAGAGCATAATGGTTTTGAGAGAATGATAAGGTTTGATAACATATTCCCATTTCATAATCCAATTTAATTTTGTTTTGAGAAAGAAAAGAAGAAGTGATGGACAATGACTTAATGCTGGTTGACTATCATCTTGTGAAGTGAAAATTCGAAAACTTTCCTGGAGGGGGAGAGAAAGGAGAAGAAGTTCAAGTCCATAATGGTCCCACCAAAGTAAAAACTATTTAGGAAGTGTCTTAATTTCTTGTAATTTATCAAAATGAAGGAACCATGAATGACGCAAATTTTTATTTTGTTTTAAAAACATTTTTGTCCATACCTGCTGATAATCATAATAGTTGTAATAAGGAGGATCATAAGGCTGGGAAAATTTCTTGTCAAATAGGAATTTTTTTCCCATTGTTCCAAAGTGAGGACCTGTTTATGGTGACTTTATGAAAAGTAATAATTGGTGGTGCAGGTGGAGATGGTTGAGTTTGAAGGGAACAAGGGATTTCAAAAAGAATAATTGAGTCTGAGTCTACTAATATGAATTCATAAAAATTTTGGGTCTTTTTAATGTTTTGCGAGATATAATGCCAATCTGGTAAAAAAAATGCATCAAGTAATTTTTAGGGGTTAGACAAGTGTTGGATTTCAGGCTCGATGGGGAAGACAGGGTGCCAGTGAGATTTAATGATGATCGAAGATGTAGAAGGTTGAGATAGTAATGGAGGACTAATAATCTGAGAATGAGAAGAAGAAGGGGAAACAGCTTTAGAGTATTTTGGTAATTTTTGAGAAAATAATGGTGAAAATGGATTGTAACAAGGTCTGATATTTTGTGGTAATGACCCAAGTACCGTATATGTTCTTGGAGTTGCAGAAGGACAGGGTGAAGGATAGGGTGGAAATGGTGGTAATGCATAAGAAGATTTGATCTTTACTTTTGACATTGAGGAAGACATTATTTTTCCTGTAAAAATTCTAGGGATAAAAAATCAGGAAGAGAATTAGAGTCTCCTTTAATATGCTCAATGTCAAAATAAAAAATACTTAATATAGCTTGCCATCTGGCAAATATTTGTTTGGCAGCTAGGTTTTTCACATCTTTGATCAAAACTTCCTTAGCTGATTTACAATCTATTTTGAGTAAAAAATTTTGATTTAATAAATCATATTGGAATTTAGAAATACATAATACAATAGCTAAAATCTCTTTTTTAATAGTATTATAATTCTTTTGGGTAAGATTCCAACATCCTGAATGAAATCGAACAATCTGTTTCAGAGTCATCTGATAATCTTTGTTTCATAATTTCTTCATAACCAAGATCGGAGGCATCTGTTTCAACAATTTTTAAAGTATGAGGAGATGAGAATCCTAAACATGATAATCTTTTGACGTGAGTTGTCTGTTTTATAATGTTTGTATGTTTTTCTATCCATGGAGGTGAATTCTTTTTTAATCTCTTAAATAATGGTTTGCATAATGGCCTGAGAGATTGAAAAAAGTCTGCAACATAATTGAGACTGCCCAAAAATTTTTGTAATTGTTTCTTATCTTTTATTTCATCTGAAAATTTATCAGCGAATTCTATTGCTTTACTAATTAGAGTAATAGTTCCTTGATAAATATCATGTCCAAGGAATCTAATTTTGTTTTGAAATAATTTTATCTTTGGTGATGAGACAACTAATCCATTTTGTTTAATAATTTAGACAAAAGTATTTAAGTGTTTCCAGTGTTGTTCAATGGATAAAGAGAATATTAATACATCATCCATATAGACTATTGAAAAATGAGTAAAATGGGTAAATATTTCATTCATAATATTTTGAAATGCACTAGGGCATTTTTTAATTCAAATGGCATAACATTCCATTCATAATGTCTGAATGGGACTGTAAAGGCTGTTTTGTACCGATCCTTTTCATCAATCTGAATTTTTCAAAACCCGCTTTTCATATCAAATTTTTAAAATACTGTAGCATCATGAAGTTGAGATAACAAATCTTTTTTATTTGGGTTCGGGTATCTGATCCATTGTAATACTTTATTTAAAGGTTTATAATTAATAACTAACCGAGGAACACCTCTTTCTAATTCTGCCTGTTTTTTAACATAAAAGGCAGCACAACTCCAGGGTGACTTACTTTTCCTAATTAATCATTTTGTTAATAAATTATTAATCTTTTTTTTGCAGAATTCTAATAATTCATTATTCATTTGGATTGGTCTGGCTTTAGTTAAAATATTCTTTTCAGAAAAGTCTTTTTCATAAGATAATTCAACTATATGTTGTTTTCTATTCTAAAAAGCATTAGGTAGGTTGGAACACACTTCTTTTTCAATTATATTCTTAAAATTATCAATTTTTTGAGTTAATAATGAGTCTTTTAATAGTTCTTCAATTCTTTTATATTTTAATTATTGTTTTAAAAAACTTATTTGCTTTTCTTTTCTTTTAATTCTGTTTTTTGTTAAAAAATTAATTTCTTTGGATAATAAAACTTCTTTTAATGAGTTAATTTCCTTTGATACAAGAGGAAATATAAATTTAAATTGAATTTCTTATCCGAGTATTTTAGTGAAAATTTTTTCTTCTGTTACAGAGAATGTGTATAATAATGCAAGGAATAGATTTCCTAATATTACCTTTGTGTTAATATTTTTTACTAAAATAAATGTTGTTTTGAAACAAATTCCATTATTGCAAATATGTGCATTAGATAATTTATAATTTATATTCAATTTTGCTCCATTAGCTTAGAATAATGTTTCTTTTGTTTTTTCAAAATATTTAGAGGGTATTAATCCTCCTTGTATACAATTTAAATCTGCTCCTGTATCTAACAGAGCAATTGTGGTAAAAGAAAATTCTAGATTAATTGAGACCGTTACTTCTGTATACCATTTTTGAAAATTTATCTTATTGAGAATATTAATGAAATTGTCTGTTTCATCTTTAATAATTATTGTTGAACATTCTCCTTGTTTTTTATTATGAGAGTTATCTATATTTTTGTCTATTTTTAACAATATAATTTATTGTAGTAATTGTTCATTTGAAACTTCCAATTTAAGATTAGATGCCTTTAAATTTCTAACCTCTTGTTTTATTTCTTTAATTTCCTGTTGCAGGTTTTGTAATGTGATTCTTTGTTTTTATAGCTTAAATCTTCCTATTATCTCTGAAAAATTATAAGGTGTAGAAGAGGTTACTGAAGTGGTTTGATTATTATAAGTATCTTTTAATTTTTCTAAATAATCTTTCATTTCCTGTAGATCTTTAATTTTGTCTATTAGTTCTAATATAATATCTTCTTGTTTTGAAAGTACATTAATGGTTTTATTGCAAAAATAATTATTCTTATCTAAACAATTAGAGACTTGTATCTCATTTTCTTCTAATTCACTTTCAGAAGATTGTTCCGAAAGACTTGATTCTCTTACTTGGTAGATTTCATCTTCCAGAAGAACTTTCATATTCTTCACTTGAATGTATTATAAAAATATTTAATAATTTTTTTTTAATGTTTCAGAAATATCTAATTCATTAGTCTGTTGTTTTACCTTACAATTTGACTTATAGTGCCCAACTTTTTCACATTTATAACAAACAATTTGTTTTTTCTTTTTATTAATCTTTTTGGGAGTTTTTATTGGTTTGTTATATACCTGTTTATCTTTTGTCTTTTTATAAGATTTTCTATATTTTCATTTTTTGTTAGAATAATTCTTATAGACTCTCTTTTTCACTTTTTATGTTTTTTTTAAGGAGCTAATAATGGAATATAACCAAATTGTTCACAAAAGGTACCTAATTCTTTTTTTGCAAATTTCTTTTCTTTATCCATTTGTTTTTTTAATCTTAAATCATTACACATAATTAAACCAGTTCTATTAATAGTAGTTATTATATCACCATATGTAAGATTAAGAAAATCAATAGTACCATCTGATTTTACTAATGATTCTCGTACCTTTTGAGTGAAGTAATATGGAAGTCCGGCTACGAAGTTTTTCTTCCAGTATAGTTGCTGGCAATCATTTTTTATCATAACTTTAGTTAGAAATATATATTTATACCAATGGAAATCAGATAATTGCGGACATTTTAAATTAATCAATAAATCACTAGTCTTTTCTTTAAATTGGATAAGATCGCCAACAAAGTGTTTGGTTAATACATATATTAAAGTATTTACAACATCTTCCAATGGTAATCCATTTTCTATTTTAGTTACTTGCATATTTTCATCATGTTTATATGCAGTTAATATTTGTATTTTTTGTTCATTTGAAAGATAGTGATCCCACCAGCCTTTTAATTGGTTAGTAAAACCTGTTACAATTATATGTGCCACTTGGTGATCAGTTTTTCTATTACTTTTATAAACGTTAGCTACCATAATCATTTCTTGAAAATGGTTCAATATTTTATACTCAGATAATCCATCTATATTCCATTCATATTATGCATCTGGTGCAAAAGCAAATCTTACTATATGTTCTCTTTTCTCGAATTACATATCTAGAGGAGTAGGTCTTGGATACCAATTACGAGCAATAGAAACATGATGTTTGGATTCTTTGGCTGAATAACTATTAGCATGGTCTCCTCTAATATTATTTATTTGTAAGTCTAAATTTTTAAATTGATTTTCAATATTACTTATTTCATAATCAAATAATTCAGGAGAATCTGTTTTACTTACTAAATTAATATGAGCTTGTTTTGAGATAGATGCATTATTACTAATAGTTAGTTTTTATAATTTGTAGAGATTTGTTCTAATAAATCATTTTTATTTTTAGAAAAAACGGTTTTTAAATGAGATTGAATTTCATGAGGGACAAATAGTGGGGTTTCTTTTGCTTCTTTAATAGTGGGTTTAATAGGGGATATTTGGGTTTCAATTCTTTCTAATTGTTTACTCATGGTTTTTAGATATAGATTAGTGTAATTATTTTGTTGGATTATGTTATCAGTGTTTTTAACTTCTACTAAATTATTATATTTTTTTATTGGTGAGGCCAAGATTTGAATATTTCTTTGATTGAATTTAATGGCTTCAAAAGGGGGGTATTCCTCATAAACAATTTGATTGTTTTCTTCTTTAATCTATTGATTAGTAGTCTTATTTATGGTTGTTAATTGGTTTGACTTATAAATCTCAAACCATGTAAAGAAAGGTATATTAATTTGTATTTCTTTCAAATATTGATAATATTTTTCTTGAATATAATCTCGTTCTATTTTTATAAAGGTTGAGAAAAATATTAATCTTTTATGACTATTTTCTTCTTTCATATAATCTTGTTTGAGATATTCTTTATTAATTTTAAATTCTTCTTTACTCAAGGTGTATATTTGGGTATCATCTCTAATTACTTGTGAATATGTTGGAGAAGAAGGTTCCTTTTCAAGATTATGAGAGGTGGATGCCCTATTTGGATGGCTAGCAGGATGAATAACAGTATATACTGGTGTATCAATAATATTTCCTGGAATAATTCCTCTAATTTGTGTATCTAGGCTACTCTGAGATTTGTTATCAAAATTTTGAGATCTTGTTGAAAAATTTTGGGATCTTGATGTAATAACAGATCAGAGTGTATGGTAACTAGAAGGGGTAGGAGAAGAATAATGTGAAAAAGATCTTCTAAAAGGTTGAAAGCTATTTGGACCGCTCCGTCCGGTTTTTTATCTATATATTCAAGGTCGTCCTTAGAATTATTTTCCATCTTAGGTAATGGAGTAATATTTTCTAATTGCTATTCATTTTGGAGAGTAATTTCATTCCAATTGATTTGCCTAGGAATTTGTATACTAGAGTTATGTGTATTAGTTTGTAATAATAATGTGAATCATTTAGGATTGGTAATAAGAGCTTGTGGTTCTAATGTTGTCTTCATTAGTTTATAATGGATACTATATACTACAGTTAAAGGATGTGACCCTTTCATCATATTATAACCATTTATTTTAATGTTTAATGTCAAAGCATGTAATATATTAGGATCAAATAATGAAATTGAATAATTTGGATAACAATTAAAATAAACTGGACCTTGGAAGAAACTTGATTCTATCATTTCAAGTAATGAATCATGAAAATAAAAATGTCTTCCATCTCTGAGACAGAGTAATACTGAGGTGTTTAATCCAATTCTAGTAAGTGGTTTTATAGCAACCTGTACTAATCCAAAATGTATGTAAGAGTATTTCTGTTCTTTGTGTTGTTTAATAGCTTCTCTTGTTAATAATTGTAACGATTCATAATCATTATTTAAGCTAATAGTTTTTTTTACTGTTTTAATCGTATAATTGGTAAGAAATGATAACTTAGAAGAAAAATTAGAATATTTATATATTTGATTTTTTGGAACATTAGGAATCATCCAATCTTGTAAATTGTTTTCTATCTCTGTTATATTATAATCTTCTTGGTTGATATTATCAGGTTCTACGGGGATACTAGTAGTAGATTCATTAGGTTTAAAGAAAGAGTTCAAATTCATTGGGACAGAATAAAGATTTCTTATATCTAAAGAGAAATAAATAGATTAAGAGCTTGAGGGAACACCACCGGGACCACCCTTAAAAGCCTTTCAGCATAAATGGGCTGACCAACGGATTTTCATAGCTTATCAACACAAGTTTCCCAAGATACTTTATTTTCATTTTCTATAGATTATCTTTATTAAAAACTGTATCAATAATTTTTACTCTTTTTTTTTTTAATAATACAAGGATACTCAGATGATACTTTATATTTTTAATTTCATTTATTAAGAATTTTCGATGATTTTTCCAGTATTCTAATAAATCTCTTCTGCTTTGATATTAAAGGTATTTAGTTATCATTGATTTTTTTTTTTATCTTATTTCATTAATAAAATTTTCTCTTTAAGATCTTTTATATCATTCATTAACAATTGTAACTCATTTCTTAGATTATATTCCATACACTTTAAATCATACAGATCTCGATAATCAGCACTAAGAGCAAAATAATATTCCATAAAATTAAATGTAAAATAAGATGACAGTAAAACAATAACAATAACAATATATAAAATAATAATAATAACAATATAATCGCCAATGGCTCTGATACCAAAGACGTATATCCCAGGTAATAAATAGTATATAAATATTAAAAACTTAACAACAGCCGATATAACCAGCCATATGATCAAATAAATGTTTATTTTTAAGATTAAAATTTTATGTTATAAATTATAATACAACATTATTTCATAATAGAAAAAATATTATATATAATATTAAAAATTAATTCAAAATATATAAATATGCGAATTGGTCCTAGAAAATATAAAACCGAGACTAGACCGGTTATGACCTTTTTTTTTAAATGGAGGAACTGGTCCAAAATCGAACCAACCAGTTCGAGCCGGTTTTCCAGTTCTCCGATATATTTTTACAGCCCTAATTGCTAGTAACTTATTTCTCTTTTGACCGATTACAAAAATAAAAATAAAAATCAATAATTAGAAAATAAAAATTTTTTATAATAAAAATAGATGGGCAGAAGGAATCCTCCCCTCCGCCTAATAATGTCTATTCTAACGAGCCGCGTGATTGTCATGGTCAAGGACAAGTCTCCCCTATGAGAATTGCCGCCCATGGGTGAAGGTTGTGCACAAGGTGGCAAGTTGCAACTTTGATGTGGGAAGATCTTGTCTAATACTTTGTGGGTTGAAAATATAGTGATGCCACCCCCACCCCACCCCACCCCACCCCCATCTTTTATTGCATCACACCAAAAATGGGCAGAGAGTTGGTAGCGCACAGTACTAGAACCAAACTCAATGGAATATCAGAGGCCACGTATGAAGAGCATTTTGGAGAAGAAGGCGGACTGCGCAATCAGTGATCGCTGCTTTTTATAAGGTACCAAAGTCACTATATATCCTTACAAAGACATCATGTCCACATACATAGCCTCTTAGAGTGGTTTAAAAAATGGCACGTTTCGTGGTCTTTGCAATATGAGATTTGTGGCACAGATGCTTTCGTTTCAGTCCCTCCCGACTTTTCAAAAGACTCATTTCGAGACACGAAAATGTTGCCCACAAATGTGCTCAGAGAACTTCTTCATTATAAACAGATTTTATAGAAATATATTTCTCTTCATAACTAAAGTGGTTAAATAAAATACATTAGATCTACTTTTAAAAAAATTACAATCTAATATACAACAATAAAGCCTTGTTTGGAAATAAAGGTATTTTAAAATATTCTCATATATTTCCTTGGCAAATAGGAAAATAAAACTTTTTTTTTTCAAATTTCAAAACAAAAATAATA